>CAUYTI010027491.1:0-10290 GCA_963575145.1 Galago senegalensis
TGGCGGGCGCCTGTGGTCCCAGCTACTTGGGAGGCTGAGGCAGGAGACTCGCTTGAGCCCAGGAGTTGGAGTTTGCTGTGAGCTGTAATGCCACGGCACTCTACCCAGGGGGACAGCTTGAGGCTCTGTCTCAAAAAAAAAAAAAAAACTTGCAGGGGAGGGAACAGATGGGTTTGTAAAAGCACCACCCCAGGGAACAAGCTTGTTCCTAAGGTCACACCCTGGGGAGAGTGTGTGCATCTAGGATGGAAGTCCTGGGTATGTGGCCTTTCTCCCCACAGGCAGCTCAGCTTCAGGAAGGGTTTTGGGCTCCTGGCTTTTAGACCACAGGAGGGGATAACTGGTGGCAGAGCCTGTGTCCCCACTGGTGTACCGCTGGACTGCCAGGGCAGGTGTCTCTATTCCCAAAATCTGTCCTGAATGTGACCTATTATCTGATCCTTTTCTCTCTGATCCCTTCCTTCTCCTGCAGGTGGCTCTAGGCCTGACCAGCACTTCCAGGGCCCACCCCATTTCCCTGCTGGGGGAGGGTGATTCCCACATGCCACATTAGAGCCTCAGTGGGCACCTGAGGAGGGTGCATCTCTCTCCAGTGGTCTGGCATGAGACTGTGGTTACTTCACCCCCAGGCTCTAACTGGGATGTGCCATTGTCACCAACAACCTGTTGGCAAGATCCTACCAACACCTGCCGTGCCAGGAACTCTTTTTTTTTCTCTTGCCTTGGCCAGTCCTCTGTGACTGGGTTCTGCTGTGTGTGCCACACCCTGAGCTAACCTGGTAGGTTTGGAGAGACACACACAGAGCCCAGCCTTGGCCCCAGGGACATTTGGCCTGTGGAGGATGGGCCTGGGAGTAACTAGCTTATGACTCAGGACCCAGAGAAGCAGATGGAGCTAAGTGAGGGTCTCTCCACCTCTGGGATGGAGTCAGGCAGGCTCTTCAGAAGGAGCCTTGAGGGATGGTAGAACTGAGGGGTGGCTGCCCCCATGGGCCCATCTGACCCCTCTGGGGGCCAGTGCACAACTGGGATGGGAGGGCTGGAAGGGACTGCCCACTGTGGACCCGTCTGAGTTAGTACTGGTGGTAGGAAGAGGCCACAGTATGCCCTATGGGACTGGACAGACCAGGCCTGCCTGCATGGAGCAGCCTGGTTGACGGTTGGGGATGGGACTGCCATCTTTAAAGCCCCTCATATGTGATCCTCCCACAGGGGATGCTGCCCGTGGACCCTAGATGCCTCTCTAGAGCATGAGCTCGGGCAAGAGTGCCCGCTACAACCGCTTCTCTGGGGGGCCTCCCAACCTTCCCAACCCAGACATCGCCACTGGGGTAAGGGCCTGCCATTTGCACACCCCACCTGCCCAGGGCCCCATTGTGCTTCAGTACCTTAATGCTGACTGCGGAGCTTCCAGCGCAGACCTCTCCCTGCCCAGGAATTCCCAGGGGTGGTACTAGTGCTGCTGGTGCTTCCACGTGTACACACTCAGGCTTGTTAGTGTGTAAGCCTGTGGACGTATGTCCACACCTGAATGTCCTGATCTCCCTGGGGCAAGGTGACGTCTCCTACATTCTCTCTTCAGACCAGAATGGAAACAACCTTTGGAGCTGCCTTTTCAGCTGTCACCACCATCACTAAAGGTGAGAATGCAAGCAGAGGCTGGGAGGAATCCGGGCACTGCTCCCTTACCCTGCCAAGGCCTAAAGGGGCCTTGGGGCAGGTATCCTGGCTGTCCCGCTTTTCAGCTGTGCTGCATGCATGTCTCCCTCAGCCTTCGCACTACCCTACCCTATTTCCTAGCCCTTTGCCTGTCACCTCTCCAGGGAGGCTGTCCTGACTTCCTCAGTAGTACCACACACTCCCATCCCCTGTGATAATGACCCCCAGACTCCAGGCTCCTAGCTAGTTTGTGAAAGGTTGTGGGTGTTCATGGGCTGTCTTGTAAGTGTGGTATGGCAGCCCTGGCACTGTGTGTCTGAGGAGGTTGTAAGGAAATAGCAGGCAGTGGCATAGCCTCCTTCCCTGAGGCGAGAGGCTAACTGGCTCTTTCAGGGCTGGGGCTCTAGGGCAGTTTGTCCTTCTCTTTTCCATCACTTTTCGACTTATAGAAAACACCGCTGCTAATTAGTTTTTTAATTGTTTTCCTGTGGTTTCCTCTGGATAAACCTGGCTATGGGGTGTGGGCTGCTGAGTACACATGTTCATCCCAGCTCCTCTGCTAAGTGACCTCCAGGGGCTCTGAAAATGCCTCCTTCTTACCTTTGTTGTTGTTTTTTTGTTTGTTTGTTTTGTTTTTTTGAGACAGAGTCTCACTTTGTAGCCCTTGGTAGAGTACCAAAATGTCACAGCTCACAGCAACCTCAAACTCTTGGGCTGAAGTGATTCTCTTGCCTCAGCCTCCCAAGTAGCTGGGACTACAGGCGCCCACCACAATGCCCCCCTATTTTTTTTAGAGGAGCTTATTTTGGCTCAGGCTGGTCATGAAGCAGTGAGCTCAGGCAGTCCACCTTCCTCGGCCTCCCAGAGTGTTAGGATTACAGGCTTGAGCCACCGCACCTGCCCTCCCCCCCTTTTTTTGAGGAACAAATATCACCCTACCACCCAAGAAATGGTTCCCTAATTTCCCCAGCCCCTTTAGAAACCACAGTGCACCTGTCACAAGAGTTGAGAGCACCCAGCACAGAGAAGGACATGGACCTGTGCTGTCACACCCTTGTTCCTTGGTGCCAGGGATGGGCCAGAGCTAGCTGGTGAGGCACTGACAGTAGTGGCCTCATCTGGCCTCTCTCATTATAGATGGGGAAACTGAGGCCCAGTCACAGGGCAACCAGTCAAAGCGTATATCTTGAGCTTAGACCTTTGGGGCTGGTTGTTGTGATATTTGAACCTGGCTGGACCTGAGGCCTCTGGCTTGGGGAGTGAGCCTAGCATGAGGTTGCTGCCTGCAGGGCCTAGGAGGTGACCTTCCCTGGTTCCCATGCAGACAGCTGACCAGACCCTTGTCAGAACAGCCCTGTCCTCTGGCCCAGGCTGAGGGAGTGATGTGCTGGCAAGAAGGAGATTCCTTACCTCCTTTCCTAGAGGAGGCTGAGAGGCTATGGCCAGATTCTGGTTATGGCTGTGCTGGGAACTCCAGGTCACAGTCCTGGCCCAACCACGTATCAGCAGAGGGACCTCACCCTCTGTGCCTCAGTTCCTGCCTCTGTCAGGGCTATCAGAGAACTCACCTGGCAGAGTTAAACCTTGAAGTTTAGACAAAACAGTGTCCCCAGCTCCTGCCAAGTGACCTTAGGTATAATGATAAGAACAGAGTTGGCAAAAAAACCAGAGTTGGCTGTGTGCCTCAGCCAGGCTGAGGTGGTGGGAACCTTATAGAGGCTCTGAAAGAAGAGCCTTCTGGGGATCAGGTAAGCTTGGGCACTACAAGCTTCCAGGCCCAGCACTAGAACTGTCCAGGGGAGTCTGAGCCTGCCACTGCTGTCCTGATGCTGGTTTGACCTTGGGAGGCAACCTGAGCTTCCCTGCCTGTCTCTGCACCCTCTTCACCCTGCTGGGGCCCTGGGAAGGGCTGAGAGTTATAGGTGGTCTCCAGGGCCTGTTGTCTAGCCAGGCCCTGCTCCACCCTGCCCCACATTCCCCTACAGACCCCCCCACCCATCCAGTACAGTCAGACCCCCTGTAGTGGCCCCTTAATCATGTGCCTGCCCCTTCTTTTCTTGGTAGCTGATGGCACCAACACATACAAGCAGCACCGAAGGACGCCTTCCTCCTCCAGTACCCTTGCCTACTCCCCACGGGACGAGGAGGACGGCATGGTAGGTTCCCACCCTCAGGAGCACAGTTACCTCAGGTGAGCCTCAGGTTCTCAGAGGAGCTGACAGTGAGCTGGTAAGACAGAGGGGACAGCACATGTGAGCACTCTGAAGCCTGAGTACACATGGTGAGTTCACGAGGTTAAAAGGCGGCCTTGTGACTGGACTGTGGGTGGCAGAGAGTAACCAATATGGGCAGCAGGGCTGGGAGTTGTATCTGCAGGCCAGGACAAGGAGTATTTGGCTCCACCTTAAGAGGGATAGGAACCATAGAAGGCTCAGTAAGGAGGGTAGTAAGATAAAACCTTCCTCAGCTGCTGAGTAGAGAATGAGCGGGGGTTGCTGGGGAGAGGCAGGAGTCAAGGGGAGATAGACCACTGCAGGTGGGGAAAGGTGGGTGGGCCCAGGCCATGAGGGTCAGAGGCAGTGGGGACCTTATGAAGCCTGTGCCAAGTGCTGCAGACAGCCAGAGGAGTCCCTGCTGCTGCTCTATGGAATGAGGAAGAAGCTTGGGGTCATGATAGCTATTCCTTGCCAGGCTGGTCACTGGTGCACAGTGCTGAGCTCTGAGGCTGCCTAGGGAACCAGGGGTCTGAGTAGGCCCCTGGTCGTGGAGGACCAGCTCAGCCTCAGGGCAGCAGGCAGAGCTCACTTGAGGTGTCCCTGCTGCCTGTGCTTCCCAAATCATCATGGTCCTGGTAATGGACCTTGCTGACTCTCCAGCCCTCCTCATCTTTCTCAGGATCAAGGGCTTCTAACATTGAGTTGCCAGTCCTTCTCTCTCTCTTTCCCTTTTTTTTTTTTTTTTGAGACATTCTCACTATGTCACCCTCAGTAGAGTGCTGTGGTGTCACAGCTCATAGCAACCTTAAACTCTTGGGCTTAAGCGATTCTCTTGCCTCAGCCTCCCAAGTAGCTGGGACTATAGGCACTGCCACAATGCCCAGCTTTTTTTTGTTACAGTTATCATTGTTATTCAGCTGGCCCAGGCTGGGTTCAAACCACCAGCCTCAGTGTTTGTGACTGGTGCCGTAACTATTGTGCTGCGGGCACCGAGCCTCTCTTTTCTTTTTTGATTAAGAAAAAACATTCTTGGCTCGGCGCCTGTGGCTCAAGTGGCTAAGGTGCCGGCCACATACACCTAAGGTAGTGGGTTCGAATCCAGCCTGGGCCTGCCAAACAACAATGATGGCTGCAACCAAAAAATAGCTGGGCATTGTGGCGGGCGCCTGTGGTCCCAGCTACTTGGGAGGCTGAGGCAGGAGACTGGCTTGAGCCCAGGAGTTGGAGGTTGCTGTGAGCTGTGATGCCACGGCATTCTACCCAGGAGGACAGCTTGAGGCTCTGTCTCAAAAAAAAAAAGAGAAAAAACATTCTTGCCTGGCACGGTGGCTCACACCTGTAATCCTAACACTTTGGGAGGCTGAAGCAGGTAGATTGTCTGAGCTCACGAGTTTGAGACCAGCCTGAGCCAGAGTGAGACCTTGTCTCTGAAATAGCTGGGTTTGTAGTTGCCTGTAGGCCTAGCTACTTGAAAAGCTGAGGCAAGAGAATCGCTTGAGCCCAAGAGTTTGAGGTTCCTGTAAGCTCTGATGCTACGGCATTCGGCATTCTACCGGGGGCAACAAAGTGAGATTCTGTCTCAGAAAAAAAAAAAAAGAGTTCTTAATCAAACAAACACACTCATATGCTGGGCACTGCACTAGGCCCTGAGGATAAGTCAACTGATTATCCTGCTCTGTTCCCTTGAGCCTCAGTGGTATGGGTCATGGTGTCTTTAAAGTTATGGGGGCCCTTTTAACTTCTGTGCTCAGGAGGGTGGGGCCCAATGCCAGCCCCTGCCAGCCCCTGCTCTTGCCCTTCTGCTACCATTACTGAGGTGAGGATGGTTTGACTCATTTCCTCTGACTCTCCCTGTTTTCCTCTTGTGTTTCCATGTAGACAGGCCACTTGGGGCATTGAAGGGCAGTAGATACTGCCCTGGTGAGGCACTCAGGGATAATGCTTTCTTCCACCAGCATGGGGACACCTGACTGGGGCTGGCTGAGCCTCTGTGCCCTGCAAGTTTAATACTGGGGCTGCTGGGGAGGAGGGGTTATTCCCAGAGAGGCTCTGCAGAGCTGAGGGGGTTGTGTGCAGTGTGGCTTCCGTTTGAGGTTGCTGTCAGAGGACTGGGGGTGGGCCATAGAGATCAATAGCTCTCCCAAACTTCTTCTGGAGGCTTTCATGCCCAGAGGGGAGGAAGGGTTAGTGCCTGCCACACCCCCTAGATTCCCTAGTAGGTGGCCCACAGCCCTCACCTGCTCTCAGGAAGCCCAGCCAGGGTTAGGTGGGAGCCTGGCTCTGCCTTTCTCCTGAGCTTCCCTGACTGGGCTTGTGTCCCCCAGCCAGGGATGCCAGATGGTAGCTGAGCCTGGGAGGTACCTGGAGTCTAGCAGCCTCTCCCTGGCTTTCTATTCCTTTCCGTGCAACAGTCTAGGGCCATCGGCTGCCCTAGGATTGGCTGGTGCATGTGCCCCTTCTGTGGCCCATATTCCCTCACAGGAAGCAGGAAGCAGCCTGAGTGTATCCTCATAGAATTGAATAGCAGGAAGTCTCTCCATTTACACAAAGAAAGTTGGCAGACGTGAGTGGGCAGCCCAGCATTGGGGGCTGTGGCCAGCCCCGGCAGGCAGGCAGGGGATCTGGGTGCTGCACAGGCACCCTACCGCACACCCACAGCCCTTGTGGGAAACCAGATTGCTTACTAGGACAGGGGTGGCCCTGGGAGTGCAACTGCCCTCCAGTTTCCACAAGGCTTGGTCCCCGTCCCCCCTCTGGTGAAACCCCTTGCAGAGCCCCTGACAGGCTGCATCTCTCTGTGCAGCCCCCCATCAGCACTCCCCGCCGCTCTGACTCAGCTATCTCCGTCCGCTCCCTGCATTCCGAGTCCAGCATGTCCCTGCGCTCCACGTTCTCCCTGCCTGAGGAGGAGGAGGAGCCGGTAGGTGTGGGAGCTCTGTGCAGAGGGCCTTTGGAGGGCTATCACTGTGCTATAGCTTAGCTTACAGTGAGAGGGTAGGTTAGGCTGGGTCAGGGCCTCTGGTGTTAGGCATCCATGTCAGGACTGGGGCCAGGTTGATCCTCCCACTCCCCATCCCAGGGAGTCAGTGGGGCTCTGATGAGCCTTTCTAGTTTCCGTCCTGTCTTGGGAGGAGGGGCAGGCAGGGCAGGTCAGAACCAAGAGGCTGAAGGTAGCCCTCCCTGCTTGGCCTCCTCTTGGCCCCCAAACCTTGGCAGGCCCCTCTTGGGATAGTCCTCTGTAACCCCAAGGGTAGCCCTGGGCCTGCTGGGGAAGGAGCTAGGGCCTTACCACCATGCAGCACTCAGGCCCACCCTTCCTTGCCCTGCCCTGCCCATTCTAGGAGCCGCTGGTCTTTGCTGAGCAGCCCTCGGTGAAGCTGTGCTGCCAGCTCTGCTGTAGTGTGTTCAGGGATCCTGTGATCACCACATGTGGGGTGAGCCTGCTGTTGGATCCCTCCCACCACCCACCAGCTCCAAGGCTGCTACCTCATATATGGAGCTGTGGCCTTGGTCACAGGCCTTGGCTGGCTGACCCACAAATGTCCTATGCAGTGGGCTTGGGGCAGGGGTGAGGCCCTGGAATGCTGCTACAGTGGACTTGGGAAGACTCTGCAGCCAGCCCTAAGTCTGCCCTTTGTTTCCACAGCACACGTTCTGTAGAAGATGTGCCTTGAAGTCAGGTAGGTTTCTGCCCCTGGCCCAGGCCCTACAGCTTAGGCATAGGCCCATGTCCAGCTCATTTGTTTTCTATGGAGTGGGTAGTGGTGTGGGCAGCAGTGCGAAGTGACACCCTAAGGCAAGCTTCAGGACCTCCCTGAGCAGCATAGGAGTCCAGCACTGCCAGGGTCAATGCTATGCTCTCTGTGGAGGCTGTCCTTGCTCTGAGGCTCCAGTACCAGTACCCACTCCTCCCAGTGACACTCTGCCCTCCAGCCCTGTCGGCCCCACCCAGACTTTTCCGGACTCAGCTGAGAAGCTCTGTCAGCACCTGCTCTTCCTTCTTAATGGTCCAGCTGTGTTCTCATTCCCTGCCATGCACCTATAGAGGGGCAGTCAGAGGGCAGATCAGGTGCCTGATAGTGGCTCATGCCCATCCAGGTGGGGGAACATGTTCCAGGCTTGCTCTCCCACCTCAGCAGGACTCTGTTTCCCACTGGGCAGAGCTACCAGGGTACTGGGTGGCCAGGCAGGCTCTGTGTGTGTGTGTGTGGGGGGGGTCAGCATGTCCTCCTTTTCCAGAGAAATGTCCCGTGGACAATGCCAAGCTGACGGTAGTAGTGAACAACATTGCAGTGGCTGAGCAGATTGGAGAGCTCTTCATCCACTGCAGACACGGCTGCCGTGTGGTGAGCGGTGGGAAGCCCACCGTCTTCGAGGTGGACCCCCGAGGGTGCCCCTTTACCATTAAGCTCAGTGCCCGGAAGTAAGTGCCCCTCCCCTGGCCCTGGCCCCCACAGAGTGTTGGGAAGCTTTGTCTCTCTGAGGGCTCCATTGTGTGGCCCCAGGCTCAGTCTCTGCCTTGTCCCACACTCCTACAGAGACCATGAGGGCAGCTGTGACTATAGGCCTGTGCGGTGTCCCAACAACCCCAGCTGCCCCCCCTTGCTCAAGATGAACTTGGAGGCTCACCTCAAGGAATGCGAGCACATCAAGTGTCCCCACTCCAAGTATGGGTGAGTGGTTGGGTAGGTGGGCAGCTCCCTCCTTGAGCTGCCTGAGTGCTCCCAGGGAGATACATCTTAGCTGAGAGCCACACTTGTTTGTAATCCTCACAAGGGTCGAGGTGCTCAGGAGAGCCCTGAGCCTCCTGGAAACACAGATGGGGGAGGCTGGGGGCATTAGGGAAGGGATGGAAAAGGGCATTCCTGCAGCTGGCCTATGGGTGAATTCAAGCACATGGGCAAGGTTGAGGGTGGAGAGGGAAGTTGAGGTCTGGAGGGAAGGCAAGAACTGGGCCTTCAGACCAGGAAGGCTGATGAAGGGTATGGGCATTACTCTCAGGAAGGAAGGAGCCCTTGATGAGCTCTGGGCAGGGTGATGAGGTTGCCCTTCACTTGTGAAGTGGTCCATGGGTTACCCACAGGTTGCTAGGTGGACAGGACAGACAGGCAAGTTGGTGAGTGAGGGTGGCTAGGTCTGGGGTGCAGTGGGCACAGGGGTGGAATATTGCAGAGAGAACCCTGGGACTGGGGAGGTACAGGCAGGAGTCCTGCCAGGCAGGCAGGTGAGCAACCATCTGTCACTGCAGGTGCACCTTCATTGGGAACCAGGACACTTATGAGACACACCTGGAGACGTGCCGCTTTGAAGGCCTGAAGGAGTTCCTACAGCAGACAGATGACCGCTTCCATGAGATGCATGTGGCACTGGCCCAGAAGGACCAGGAGATCGCCTTCCTGCGCTCCATGCTGGGCAAACTTTCAGAGAAGATCGATCAGCTGGAAAAGAGCCTAGAGCTCAAGTTTGGTAAGGGTTGGCCCAGAGACATGGGGACACAGTCCCTGCTCCTGGCCCTAGTAACACCCTCTTTCTTGCCACTCAGATGTCTTGGATGAAAACCAGAGCAAGCTTAGTGAGGACCTCATGGAGTTCCGGCGTGATGCGTCCATGTTGAATGTGAGTGGGTGGGTGCTGCAGGGGCTGTGGGATTGTGGCTATGTATCTGCCCCCACCTCTGGGATGGCCTCTTCCCTGCTCACTGGGTAGCAGGGTGTGGGTTCTTGCATGGATCAGCTCCAAAGCCAGCCTGGGGTAGAACTGTCCCTCACCTATCAGGTGGGCCTCCCCCACTGTCCTTTGCCCCTAATAGTCAGGATTTGGTAAGGCGCCAGCCACGTACACCTAAGGTGGCGGGTTCAATTCCAGCCCAGACCCGCCAAACAACAATGACGGCTGCAACCAAAAAATAGCCGGGCATTGTGGTGGGCACCTGTGGTCCCAGCTACTTGGGGGGCGGAGGCAGGAGACTCGCTTGAGCCCAGGAGTTGGAGGTTGCTGTGAGCTGTGATGCCATGGCACTCTACCCAGGGGGACAGCTTGAGGCTCTGTCTCAAAAATAAAAAAAATTAAAAAAAAAAAAAAAGGAAGCAGCAGAGGCTGCCAGTGCTTCCTAACACTGTAGACCCCAGCCAGGAAGCAAGGCACCATGTGGTTTCTCCACCCACTGTGCACTTTTATGTTAGGTGATATTCTTTCTCGCTGGGATAGAAGGATGGCTTAGCCGTGGGTGCAAGCTCGCTCCTAGAATTGTTTAAAAGCAAGAAACGACTGCACGCTCTTAGGTGGCATGTAGCAAAATGTCTTTATTTTCCACTCCCCTTTATTGGGAGCTAGTCATGTACACCACATTGATCGATAATCCTAACATCCTCATTTCTTATTTTAAACTATAGAAAAGAAAGAAAGTCGAGGAAAG
>CAUYTI010027494.1:0-18473 GCA_963575145.1 Galago senegalensis
ATTTAAAAAAAAAAAAAAAAAAAAAAACAAAAAAAAACGCAATCCATTTTACTAAATTATAATATGAAGGCCATTGATGAGATAATACAACGGGTGGGGTTGGGGATTGAGCACGTGGGGAGTGGTGTGGAGGGGTGGGAGTGGTGGGTCATGGTGTATGGCACACCTCTTGGGGCCAGGACACAATTGTAAAAGGGACTGTATCTAACAAATCCAATCAGTGTAACCCAATTCTTTGTACCTTCAATGAATCCCAAACAATAATAATAATAATAAAGAAACAGTACATTATGTGTCTTTTGCTTTCAAAGCTCTTAAAAGTCTGTCTGAGAATACCAGGTATGTCATCATGAAAAGCTCAGGGAACAGAATCTGAAATCAGAAGTCACCACATGTCCCATGTGACTTGGAGCAAGTTATTATATGTCTTTGAGCTGCAAATTCATTATCAGATAGAGATGATAATAGAGTCAGGGTAACATAGAGGTTACACGTGTGGGCTCTGGACATGAAACTGGGTTCTGACTGTTCTCAGCTCTGTGATCCTGAGTGTGTTACGTAACTTGTCTGTGCCCCAGTCCCCTGTCCGGAAAATGAGGGTAGTGATATTATGCATCATGAGTTTGCTATGAAGATTAAATTAGTTAATAGTGTAAAGAGCTTAAAAGAGTGCCTGAAAAATGGTAAATACTAAATTTGTTAAATAAATGAAATAAGTAATACCTGTCTCACAGTGTGGCTTTCAGAGGTAAATGCAATAGCATATAAAGTTTCCCAGTGTAGAACTTTGCACACAGACGTTTAATCAGTACTGTTTCTTCCTTTGCTCTTGTTTTTCCCTTCTAAACACTACGCCGGGAACATTTTTTCCACTTTGGCAGAGGGGGCAGAGCCCAGTGATTTGCAAACTCCACTGCACATCCAATCACTTCAAATATTCCCGAGTTCTAGGCACACCTGAGATGAATTAAATCAGATGGATTAGGAGTGGGACCCAGGTGGCAGCATTTTAAAACCCTGTCCTGTGATTCCAATGTTTATGCGAGTTGGAGAAGCAGTGGAGAGGTGGACATACATGGGGAGGTGTCAACACAGTGCTGGGAAGCCGAGGAACTAGCAATTGTGTAGACTACACCGCAGAGTGACCAGGTGGGGTAGGCTTGGGAGTGCCGTTCTGCAAAGCCACTGTTAGGCTGAGCCCAGAGTGGTGAGATGGAAGAGCTGTAAAGAGCTCTTCAGATGGAGGCAATGGCTTCACTCACTTAAAGGACAGGAGGTCACACGGCTGGTGCTCTATGAGCACAGAGGAAGGACCCGGCCCAGAGCACGGAGCATGGAGATGCGTGCCGTGGGCTGTCAGGGACTTGTGGAGGTGCTGAGGATTTTATTTGAGTTTTACTTGCCTGCAGTAGGAATTCACTGCAGGAAGTTTCAGTGCAGAGAAGTGGTCCAATTAGTTTACATTTTACAGTGATGGGCTCAGTGCCTGTGGCTTAAGTGGCTAAGGTGCCAGCCACATACACCTAAGGTGGGGGGTTCGAATCCAGCCCTGGCCCACCAAACAACAATGATGGCTGCAAAAAATAGCTGGGCACTGAGGTGGGCACCTGTGGTCCCAGCTACTTGGGAGGCGGAGTCAGGAGACTCGCTTGAGCCCAGGAGTTGGAGGTTGCTGTGAGCTGTGATGCCATGGCACTCTACTTAGGGGGACAGCTTGAGGCTTTGTCTCAAAAAAAAAAAAAAAGATGGTCTTCATTGGGTGGAGCAGAGGGGTGAGGGCTGAGGGAGCAGTGAGTGTGGGGAGCAGTCAGGAGGCTGCAGGCATAGCTCAGGCTGGGGGTGCCTGTGATCCAGATGAAGGTGGCGGCAGGAGATGAGGCCAGGAGTCCTACTGAAGAAAAGAGTCTGGAGGATTTGCCAGTGGACAGGACCTAACAGGTGCAGAGAGGCACAGGACCAAAATGACTCCTAGATATTTGACCTGAACAACTAAGACGGTGCCATTTTTAGATTAGGAAGGTTGTGAGAAGAGTAGATATGAGATCAGTTGAAAAAGGTTTTTCAACCTTTTTAATCTCGTGAAACATTTGAAACTATAGTTAAACTTCCCTGGCACACTTAAATTATGTTGATCCACAAAAAGAGTAAAGAAAAGGATATACTTTGAACTTCTTTTGAAAATAATTTAATGATCTTTAAAAATTTTCTTGGCACACCTAAGACGCTCTCATGACACATCAGTGTGCCCCGGCACACCAGGTGAAAATTTCTATATCAGAGGGTGAGGATAAGGATGAGAGCAAGAGAGGAGATAAAGCCACAAACTCTACATGGGACGTGTAAAGGTGCCATGGGGACACCTTGCCATACAGACATGCAGGTGGAGGTGTCTGGAACCCAGGCATGAGGTCAGGCTGAGCTCTAAATGTTGGCAGCACCAGGCACTGAGCACCTTTCAGCCACGGCCTTGGCTGCAGCATCCTGAGCTGTAGCTCATATTCTGTCCCCAGCATTCTGAGGCCGTTCCCACTGGTCTGAGATATCTGGGGGGGGTTCTGCTGGTCTCCTCCCTTCTCTGCTTGGTCTAGATGTCTTGGGTTGGTCTGGGATGTGGGTTGGGCGGGGAGGGATTAACAGCCTTTGTGTTCCCTGGGAATGCCAGGCCCACCCAAAATCCTGTGCATGTCCTTTGGCCCAGGAACATTTGGGAGAAGCTTCCATCTCACCTTAAAACAGCATGAAATTTCCACAAATGGCATTGCAAGTGCTGTGCAGAATAACACCTGGGAATAGAGTAATTGAAAGCATTCTTTGTTTTCTCTCCTTTCATCTGGAGACAGAGCTGGGCTGGTTGCCTCAGCAAACTTACCTCAGTCATCTTAAAGCTGAGCTTTGGATTTCTTTCCCCACCACTTACGGGCACCAGCACAGTTGAAAGAGCCCTCATCTGGGAGCCCAGCTGACTGGGTTTGTGATCTTGGGCAAGTCACTTAACCTCAGGGAGCCAGAGTTCCTTCATCTGCAGAATGAAGGGGTCAGATGGGATGTTGGCGACACTCTCCTTTACTGCTAATGATCTGGTTTCTCATCGCAGAGCCCTTCCTCCGCTCCTCGGGAAGAAGTGAGGCAGAGAGAGGTGGGGAGGAATCGCCCGCCTGGATCAAAGTCCTGTCTCCCAGAGTCCGCGCCTCAGCCGGTGGGGCTTTCTCATCCTGCCTCTCAAAAACTAAATGGAAAAGGAATATAAGAATTGAAGGCCTTTGTGAATTTGGGGGTAGAACTTGATCAATACTCATTGAGCATCTACTCAGAGCCTGAGCATAAACCAGTGACTGGTGACCTAGAGATAATTAGTCCAAAAAAAAAGTAGAATCATTCCCAGCTTTCAAGAAACACCTACTCTGATTGTTCAATAAAGCACGACATTCCTGAATCCCTTCTACGTGCTGACAAGTAAGTGAGGATAAACGTGCCATATCATTTAATTCTCTTTTACAATGCCAGATTCTTCCATTTTATCGATTTTCAGGATGACTTTTTGCCCAAGCAACCTCTAAGATGAACAGTGAGTTTTAAAAAATTATTATGAACTCATGAATTTTTATATATTTCAGTTTCAATCCTTTGGTTACTTTTTGCTTGTTTCAAGCTCAAATTGTGTCATTTTTGGTCAGAGGAAATCCTTCAGATCAGCTCCTGTGTCCTTTGGACACAATTTCCTTGCTTCTTGGTACAACATTATGTCATCCTTACAATATCCCAAAGATAGAGATACCATTGTCATCTCTATCTTCAGATGATGAAAGGCAGGAGTTTCCAAGGCCACAAGGCCAGTAAAAGTGGGGTGGAGGTTTGATCTTCACCATTACACTGTACAGTCTATTGGAAGAGATAGATTAACATGAGAGGAATATTTAGGAAATAGCATAAGTGGTATATATCTTTTGGTCAATTCATTGAACACTTATTGAGTTCCAATCAGATGCCAAGTTCTGTGTCCTCAAGAACTTGTGTTTCAGTAAGCGTGGACTTTTGTGGTCATGATAATGGGTAAGCAAGGAATTCATTGAGGCTTCTGGGATGAGCTAGAACATGACCTTTGAAGCCTTGTTAAGAACCTACCAGGAAAGAGATATTTCAGGCAGGCAATGGCATGAGCAAAGGCCCAGAGGCTGAGCTGGCCTGGCAGAAGAGGTAACAAGAATCTAGGTTGCCTCAAACATCTCATCTCTCATAGGCCTGGTTCAAAGAAGAGAGAGGATTCACGGACCCAGAACACTGTGTGAATGGCCCTTAAAGGTCAAAAAGAACAATCAAGTTCTACATTGTAGGGAAGGTCAAGGGCTGTGGGAAGATTTGTCCTCACATGGTCTGTAACATCATATTGTGTTTTTTATTTAATCCTGCCCACACAGAATGATGATGGCAGACCATTCTGCACGGCATTTGGAGTGGCGTCTGTGCTACGTTTATGTTATGGGGTGTCCCCAAGGTAGGGGCCTGATCTTATCAGTCACTGTGTCCTCAGTGAACACCATAGACATTGGTTCTTAATAACTTTTAAAAATGGAAATAATTTTTTCCCCCAAACATTCAAACTCTTTGGATAATTCCATTATGTGTTCTTGAGAAACTATTGCAAAGAAATAACCAGAGATGCAGACAAAGCCGAAGATGTTCAGCGCAGAAATATTTATATCACGAAACCCCATTGGAACCTAAAGGCGACTGGTTCATCATACTCAGGCCCATCCTATGCTAGTCCAGATATCATCGCGGTGGATGTGGACACAGCTATTAAACAGTTCATGGTTTAATCAGATGAGGATATTCTTACGCTACACTGTTAGCTCAAAACATTTAGGGTATGAAATTATAAACACAAAATGGCCCTCAACTATGTAAAAAACAAATGGATAGGGAAAAAACTCTGGCAAAAAATACACTGCACCTACCAGTAAGTGCTTGTCTCAGGGCAATGTATCTTCTCTTCGCTTTTCTTTATTTTATAAGATGAGTATGCCTGATTTTTATAATGTGCAGAATAAAAGCCATGTAAAGGGTGATCACTGCGCCCCTTTAGACACTGTCCCAATGTTTTAATGAATTAAAAGCTGAATGTTGTTTTTGCTACCTAAACCCACATGGGAAAGTCCAGAGTGAGGGTGATGGATGTGCCTGGAAGGGCAGGGTGGGTAGGGGGTGGTCCCAGCAGAACAATTCAGGAAGAGGGATGGGGATGTAGGGTTGGCATGATGAAGGTCTGGGTGTCCCCACCTTGGTGGGTCCCCCCACCCCGTTCTGCAGCTACCTGAGAAGGTAGCTTGGCGAATGCTGGGGTAAACTTCAATTTTATGGCAATTAGGGGCACCGGTGGGCTGGGCAATCAGTGCAGGCTTTGATCTGGTTAACCTTGCTGGGGGTCAGGCCACGCTGACCTCACAGTGTTCTCACTCCAAAGCTGCAGCCGGGTCAGCGCTCCCATTGTTTGACCAGCGACATTAACTCCCGGGCCAAAGAACAGGGCCCGCTCCCCACCAGCCTTGCCTCCCGCCCCAGTGGGCGGCTTTGTTCCCTCCCCATTGGCTCCCATTGTGCCTACTCAGGGGGAGAAAGCCGGCCTTCATTTCCTTACTCTAATGGCTCCATCCTCTTCCAGCCCATAAGCATTTTGTCGCTGTGACCCCGGAGGTTATTCGGGCCTTTTGATCTCTTCTACCTCTAGCCTGGCTCCCCAGCTGCCACAGCGGCCCCACCACCCAGAGGGTGTGCCCCCAGGGAGCGTGGGGAGCTTAACTAGGGGGAGGTGGAGACTAGAGTGGGGTGGGTGCCGGTGGGGGGCATTTCAGCCTTCATCGCCATCAGAGCCTGCTGTCTTCCTCAAGACTCCAAAGCCTGGGGAGGCCTGTGGGCTTCTGCCCTCAGGGCAGGGGCGGAGGGTCTCCAGGGGTCCTGCCCTGTCTGGGGCAGCCCCTCCCTCAGCCCCAGCACATTTCCCAGGAGCTTACTGTGCTTTCAGGATGCTCCTGTGGTCCCAGGGGATGTTCAGCCTCTCTGTGCTCTGTAAGCCTGCCCCACATTCCCCAGTAGCGTCACTTTCCTTACCCCTGGAGTGTGGGACTCCTGTTCTGTGACAGCTCTTCTGTGGTGC
Organism: Galago senegalensis; assembly: GCA_963575145.1. Classification (NCBI taxonomy): domain Eukaryota; kingdom Metazoa; phylum Chordata; class Mammalia; order Primates; family Galagidae; genus Galago; species Galago senegalensis. The sequence continues at coordinate 6,152 of CAUYTI010027494.1, forward strand.
CCAGCTGCCAACAGTGCCCGCGAGCTCTCCAGTGGTGATTGTGACAGTGAAAGGGTAGTGTTTAGTCACTCTGAGCCAGGGTGAAGAGATTTTGGATGTTTTGAGAAGGCGCTTTATAGAATAAATAAAGTTTATGAACTGAATTCTTCTGAATCAAGGAGGAAGGTTGAGAGGCGGGAGAAGAATTGGTGAGTTTTAAAAAACACTGGAAGAATCAGTTTAGTGGTTCACTTATTTATACAAATAAGAATTAAGCACCTTCTCTGGGTGGTTATTAAATTGCTCTTAGCACTAGAAATATGAAAAAGGAAAAGAAATCCCAGTCCCCACCTGTATTGGGCCCCCAGTTTGCAGGTAACAGGTGCACAGGTTGGAAATTATAACCCATCCGCAGGTATAAGGACAGGTAAATTCTCAGGCATGTTGAATTCTACATAGAGAGAGAAGGAGCGTGACCTTCAAGGGAAGTTTACACTCGTTGAGACAGATGTAAAATGTTCGCCACAACAAGTTTATTAGGCAATATTGTATAGTCTAGGAGAATTAATTTGTGTTTTCCAAAGCCAATAATCTCAATTCAGATTCCAATGAACGGCTTTGAGGAAACTATGCCGAAGTATCAAACAGCGAATTAAATACAGCCCTTCCTGTCTGTCTCTAGATGGCCGGTGCACTGCATTGACATTTTTCTCTATGATGCTTTGGGAAATTTGGGCTCACCTGCTGGCAGCCAGCCAGACGGCCTTTGCTCTCTGTGCAGCCCTTCAGAAACCCTAGGTAGAGTCCCCTGGGCAGCAGGGTGGTGTCTATCGTTGGTCTATTAGCTGCTCTTTCTCAGCCCAGATTTAACACTGTCCCAGAAGGTAAACTGATGTTTTTTCACTAGTAGATTCTCACTTATTTGTTCATTCATTTGTTTATCTTCAATCTATAATTAATTCTTCATCAGTCAATGAGCAATTTTCATTTATTCATTCCACAAATGCTTTGCTAAGTGCTTCGAACTGTGTTAGGTTTTAGGAGATGCAAAAATACTCTGGCGTGGGGGCTCATGCTTGTAATCCCAGCACTTTGGGAGGCTGAGGAAGGAAGATTACCTGAGCTCAGGAGTTCGAGAGAGAGATTCTACTCTACCATAATAGAAAAGTTAGCTGGGGTGTGGAGGTGCTTGCCTGTAGTCCCAGCTACTCAGGGAGCTGAGGCAAGAAGATTGCTTGAACCTAGGAGTCGGACTATTGCTTGAACCCAGGAATTTGAGGTTGCAGAGAGGTAGGCTGACACTACTGCACTGTAGCTAGCCAGGATGACAGAACAAGAATCTATCTGGAAAAGAAAAAAAAAAATACAGTCTGTGCTTGAAGGATGATGTTTTAGAGAAGTTCATTGAGGAGGCCGCCTGGAAAGGCTGTAATGAGGGGGCCTTACCCCTATCTGGGGTAGTGTGGAAAGCAGGGACTTTACTGGGCAAGGCCACACTTGAATGCTCCTTGAAGGCTGAGAAACTATGGGTGTGGAAGTCACAAGGAGGGTAGGGGAGTGGTGTGGACCCTGGAAACAGGAGATTGGTGTGGGAATCCTTCTGCAGGGCCCACCAGGGATGGGGATGGTGTGTTCCACCAGTGCAGTCTCTCTCTTCTGGGGCCTTCCCCTGTGTCCTGGGGACCGGCCCCAGTCTGGTCACCACCTCCTGACACACTGTAGCTCTGGGTACCAAATTTGCACACACTACCCTCCAATAAGACTTAACCGTAGTTGTTGATAAACTCCTTAGCAACACATAAAAACCTCACTACCCTCTGGAACGGTTTGCAGTGTCTGTGCGGATAATTTTTCAGAACACTTACTGGCTCCAAACAGTCCTATTTGCAAGTGGGTAGCTTCTCTCCCCCCACCTCTGCCGCCCCCTCCCACATGTGGATAGATGCTGCTAAACGTGCTGTCTGGATCTGAGGCAGAAAGATAATTATTTGCCTTTCTCATAAGGAAAAGCTAATTACTAGAAGGAATCCCAGCATAATTACACAGCTAGGCTTAGCGTCTTTGTACACATCGTTTCCTGACAAAGACGTCTAGTTAGTCTGTAGCCATTTTTTGGAAGATGAGATGGTTGTTTCTGATTGTTTCTGGCTTTCCCACTCTGACGCCCACCCTCGCTGATGAGTCCTGAGGTGGGTTAGGTTATAGGAGATATAAACTGAGTCAGGTGCCTGGGTAACAGGACAGGGAAAGTGGTGCCTTTGGGGGAGCTGCTGGAGTTGCTGGCAGAGGAGAAGATGTGCTTGCTGCTTGGGGAGGCCGTGCTGCCTTCTCGAGTCTCTGCTTGTATGACTTGGACTTGGACTTTGAACCTGGGTCTCTCTGGATGGAAGGTTCCCTTTCCCCCATGAAAAGGGGAAATGGATGCTTGAATTGGCTGTCAGAGTGCCCCATGGCGAGGCCAGGGAAGGAATGAGGACCTGGTTTCTTAGCTGGGCTGGGCCAGGTAAGGGAGATAACGTCAAGTAATTGAACTTGCTGTGTGCCTGTGGGTGGGACCCCAGAAGAGAGCACAGGGACCAAGGTGTGGTCCTCAGGGGGAAGCAGTGCTCCTACCGGGAGTGGGTGGGTACTTCCCCTCCCTGTGGTTCCACTCATGTGGACCACACCTAACTGATAGGCAGGGAAGTCTTTTCAGGGCAGGGCCTGGTGGCCAGGAGGTCCCTGTGGCTTCCTCCACAAGGAGAAGTGGTCTAGGAGACCACATGGGCTATTCCAGGCAGGGGAAAGGGCATGAGCAGAGACCTGAACTGAGCTGAGGCCACACTCAATATGTGGCTGGCTGTGAGCAAAATACAGCAGGGTGTGGGGGCCCGGGGGAGCAGTGGGCTGAGTGACTGGTGACCGTAGCTCAGCATCCCCTCCTCGTCTGCGAGGGGACCAGCTCACTGTAAGGGTTCCTGCTTATTTTGACATTCCATGATTCAATGTTTAAAATACATTTAAATATTTATAACAGTGTTTGGATACGTTCATCAAAGACAAACTATTCGTACTCTTTGACCTGGAATCCCACCTTTTTTTTTTTTTTCAGCTTACTCCCTAGGTTTGAACCTGGAATTCCAGTTCAGGAAATCTTTCTGAAGAAAAGAGATATGTAAACAAGGATGTTCATTACAGCGTAGTTTCTAACTGGGAAAAATTGGGAATAACCTGAAGACCCAACAGTACGAGAAGAATCACGGTGGACTGTGCTACATCCTCACATGGGTTTTTAGACAGTAATTGAAGAGGATGTTAACAAAGATGGTATAAAAACAGGAGGAAATGGTTATGTCTTGATATTGACATGAGTGATGGGCTATCAGATGATGCAGTTAGTCACAATTATGGAAACACGGTCTCATAGAACAACACACACACAACTACCCATAGGGGAAAGCTAGAAAGAGGGATTAATGGTGGTCATCGTGGACTGATGGCATTATAGGGGATTTAAAAATAATATCACTTGTCTGATAAAAAAGATAAACTATGTTAATATATTTAAAAAAATCAAAATGCAGGGCTGTGCCTGTGGCTCAAGGAGTAGGGCACCGGCCCCATGTACCGGAGGTGGTGAGTTCAAACCTGGCTCTGGCCAAAAATTGCAAAAAAAATTAAAATGCAAAACAATGGAACAGAAAGGACAGCAAAAACCTCCCGGCAAGGGTCAGATAATTCCTCCTCCCCCTGGGCAGTTGAGGACTATGGCTGGTCCATGACTTGGCGGAGGGGACCGTGAGGCCACAGAAGGGACTTGGGAAGTGACAACACGTGAGGAAGCCCTGGGGGTGGGGGCGATGGTGGAGCCCAGACCGAAGGTGTCTGGGAGGGTTCAGGTGCCCAGAGGCTCTCACGAGGGCACGGGTTCATATTAGTCCCACTGCTCTGTGAGCACCTGCAGTCCCCCAGCACTGACATGAAGAAGGCTGTGAGTTTATCTAGGCTTTTCCAAAAAGTTAAAATGGTCTACTTTCTAGCTTTAAACTTCTTGGGAAACAGTGGGAGGCCCAGGGGTTTCATGGTTAGACTTCGGGGTCAGAGCATCATTCCTTCTGGTTTCTTGAGGTTCATTTGTCAAAGAGGGGGTTATAACACAGACCCCAAAGGTGTGGCACCAGAAACTTTAACAAGGTTCCTTCTGCAGAATGCCTGGCTTAGAGCAGGGGCCGTGTCTGCAGGCTGCTTCTCAGCTGACGGGTACCCTGACTTAGCTACTTAGCTTCCTCCTTTGTTGGTGAGAGATGTTACCCTGGTTGTGAGCACCGGCTGTGAAGATCCCAGTTTTAAATTGGCCAGTTTGGTTAATGACATGGCCTGGCAGGCAGTCCTCATTGTGTAAGCAAGCACTAAATTAGTCCCACAAAAGAAATTGCCTCACTGATGTCCTGCGCTGGTACCAATGGGAATGCCCCCCTCTCCCTAAGACGACGCAGGTGGCCAATCGCTGCACCCTGCTGAATGGTTTTACAAGATCTGAGAACTGGAGGCGAAGCTGACTTTTGCGGGGGCTAGTTCAGTTCCGGGGGCGGGGCGGGCAGGTTATGTGCCTTTCCTCCGTGTCCTCCACCTGCTTGGCACCTGTAGTGAACACTTGTAGGTTCCATGGCTAGCAGTGAAACCTTACCATTGTCTCTAAGGGGGGGATTTCATGGGAGTTCATGATCCATATTTTCTGGCCAGATGGCTCAGAGAAACCCTGGGGGCCCCGAGATGACCAAATAAGCTGGGGACTTAGACAGCTAGGGTTTTCAAGGTTATGGGGGAGATTGCCTTTTCCCAAAAGAACAACCTAATTAGTTAATGCCTGCTATTTATTTATTTATTTATTTATTTTTTGAGACGGAGCCTCAAGCTATCCCCCTGGGTAGAGTGCCATGGCATCACGCTCACAGCAACCTCCAACTCCTGGGCTCTAGCGAGTCTCCTGCCTCAGCCTCCCAAGTAGCTGGAACTACAGGCGCCCACCACATCTTGCCATTTTTTGGTTGCAGCCGTCATTGTTGTTTGGTGGGCCCGGGCTGGGGATTTGAACCCGCCACCTTAGGTGTATGTGGCTGGCGCCTTAGCTGCTTGAGCCACAGGTGCCGAGCCCTATTTTTTTTTTTTTTGAGTCAGAGTCTCAAGCTGTCGCCCTGGGTACCATAGCATCATCATAGCTCACAGCAACCTCTAACTCTTGGGTTCAAGTGATCTTCTTGCCTTAGTTTTTCTATTTTTAGTAGAGACAGGGTCTCACTCCGGCTCAGTCTGGTCACAAACTCGTGAGCTCAGGCAATCCACCTGCTTCGGCCTCCTAGACTGCTGGGATTATAGGTGTGAACCACTGCTCCTGGCCCTCATACTATTTGCTACTTGCTTTTTTCACTTCCATGGATCTTGAACATTCTTCTGTATTCATAAATATTTTTCATGAATATCTTTTCTTTTTATACTGGCTGCACAGTAATCCATTTACAAATATAGGCCACGATACATTTATTTAGTCCCCCTTTTCACCTAGACCCCTATTTCAATCATTTCTAACTTTTTGCCAATGTAGATAACACAGTGATAATCAGAGATGGGTACCAAGATGTTCATTTTTGGGGCTAAATTCCTAGAAGGGGAGCACTGGTTCAAGGCTTTATGAGTACTTTTTTTTTTTTGAGACAGTCTACCTTGTCCTCAGTAGAGTGCAGTGACATCATAGCTCACAGCAACTTCCAACTCTTGGGCTCAAGCAATTCTCTTGCCTTAGCCTCCCAAGTAGCTGGGACTACCAGCACCTGCCACAACACCCCATGTATTATTTTTTTAGAGATGGGGGTCTTGCTCTGGCTCAGGCTGGTCTCAAAAGTGTGAGCTCAAACAGTCCACCCACCTCAGCCTCCCAGAGAGCTAGGATTACAGGTGTGAGCCACCGCACCCAGCCTTTATGGCCTCCGCCTCCCAAGTAGCTGGGACCACAGGCGCCCGCCACAACGCCCGGCTATTTTTTGGTTGCAGCCTTCATTGTTGTTTGGCGGGTCCGGGCTGGGGATTCGAACCTGCCACCTTAGGTGTACGTGGCTGGTGCCTTAGCCGGTTGAGCTATAGGTGCCGAGCCCTTTATGGGCATTTCTAATACACTCTTGCTTTCTATCTATCACACAAAGCAGGATTGAGATAATTTATGTATCATAAATTCACTTGTTTAAAATGTATAATTCATTGGTTTTTAATATAGTATATTTACAGAGTTGTGCAATCCTCACCATAACCTAATTTTAGAGAATGTTTTTATCATCTCAAAAGGAAACTTTGTAGGGTGGTGCCTGGGGCTCAGTGAGTAGGGCGCTGGCCCCATATACCAAGGGTGGTGGGTTCAAACCTGGCCCCAGCCAAACTGCAACAAAAAAATAGCCAGGCATTGTAGTGGGTGCCTGTATTCCCAGCTTCTCAGGAGGCTGAGGCAAGAGAATCACCTAAGCCCAAAAGCTGGAGGTTGTTGTGAGCTGAGACGCCACTGCACTTTACCCAGGGCAACAAAGTGAGACTCTATCTCTAAAAAAATAAAAATAAAAAAGGAAACTTTGTAACCATGTACATTGACCTCCCTTGGCAACCACTCAGCCGTATCTATGGCTTTGCTTATTCTGAATGTTTTGTGTAAACTGTACAACAGGCAGTCTTTATGTCTGGCTTCTTTCATGTAGCCTCATATTTTGTGTTTCTCCAATGGCTCATGATATTGAGTACCTCTTCAATTGCTTATTACCCATTAGTCATTTTATTGTTGTTATTATTTATTTTTGAGACAAGACTCTCAAGCTCTCGCCTTGGGTAGAGTGCCGTGATGTCACAGCTCATAGCAACCTCAAACTCTTGGGCTTAAGCAATTATCTTGACTCAGCCTCCCAAGTAGCTGGGATTACAGCACCCACCAAAACACCTGGCTATTTTTTGGTTGCAGTTGTCATTGTTGTTTAGTAGGCCCGTGCTGGGCTCAAACCTGTTAGCCTCGGTATATGTGAGTGGCACCCTACTCACTGAGCTACGGGTGCTGCCTGGTTTTCTCATTTTTCACTTTTATTTAACCCAGTTGGTTTTAATTCTCTGTGACTGGTGTCATTTTCTGTTGTTTTGTGCTGTCAGTGAGATGCTGTGTGTCAAGGTTTAGCACATAGCTAAGTGCTTAGTAAACACAAGCTAATTGGCATTAGAGTAATGACAAATCATGCCAGATGGAGTGCAGAAGACCACGGGGTTCTCAGCTGTGCAGTGGCTGGAGTGGTACCTGGTAAGAGGCCATGGTACTGCTCAACTGGTGTAAAGCCCTCCTAGCGCAGAGGCCCGTGCCTTCACCTCTTCTGAATCATCATTCTTCGAAGGCAGGCCATAGCCACCGTCCATCCGGAGCTTTTGGGGATCTTTTTGGTGATAAGCCCCCTCCCCTCGGGTGAATTCCCCCACTTGAGGCTGATGACAGAGGTTATTTGTTGTTTCTTAACCACAGCTTTTTCCACCCTCACCCAGCATAGAACAGATGCTGGTCTTGGGGTTTCCCCTAGCTGGTCCTGGCTCCATGGCAGGGGATGGGTGGTAGATACCCACCAGCTCTTGCCCCTGCAAGTTTGTACTACACACAGACTCACCCCTTCGGTCCTGTGCCACCCACTGTGATTGCCCACAAACTCGAGGCCCTTGGCTGCTGTTTTTCAGGGTACACAGAATATACCCTCCAATCCCAGGCAGACCGGGCTCACTGTTGCCCCACTATGTGGCCTGAACATGTGATATGGCCTCTTGGGGCACTGTTTTCCCTTCCTTCTGGAGGGCCTGAGCATAGCCTGGCACTTGAGGTCTGGGGTGTCCTTGGGACTGTGTGGCTGAGGGCGGAAGACATAGCCTGGTGAAGGTGTGGCTGACAGCAGGGGTGCTGGGCTTGGTCAGGCCAGCTGTGGTGGGGGCAGGAAAGATTTTTGTGGGGACGGCTGGGAACAGGATGTGGTTGCTCGCGGTGTGGACTGATGGCAGCTGGTGTGCAGTGGGTGACAGGGGAGGCAGATGGGAGCTGGGCCTGGATTAGATCTGGTGGCCCTACCAGGTGCCATGGGCGAGCCCTGCACAGAGATGTCACTTTTGTTGTCAAGAGAGGATCAGGGGAGCTGGAAAGAGAGTGGACCGAAGCTGGTATGAATGGCATAGCATGTGCTGGCTCTTCATAGCAGCTCAGCTCCAAGGTCCTGACAGTTGTCAGTTCCTCCTTGACATGTGAGAGCCCAAGAATTTGTCCAGGAATGGTGCCCTCTGCAGAGGGCATGGCTTTTGAGTAAAAGTGTAGAGGGGAGAAAGCCTGGGCAGTGGTGGCAAAAGGCCCAAGTGGGTGGAGGTCTGTCCCTGGACCCACTGCAAGGCCCTGTCCTAGGACATTTCTCCAGGGTAGTCCAGGTAGGGTCTGGACGTCTGTCCACCTGTAGGAGGTAAGAGCAGCAGGGAAGGTACCCCTTGATTTCCAGGCTTATGCCATGAAAGGGAAGGAGGGGTTCCCAGGGGTGGTCCTTCTTAAGCTATAACCCATGCCTTTAAGCCTTGGGCCTTACAGCAGAAGCATACATTTGTCCTCACAGCTGGCCGTGGAGGGCAATCTGCACCCTACCCTTCCTGGATGGGCCACCAGTGGGAGTCAGGGCACTTGCATCTCAGGAGGGGTCACGTGGTTATTGGGGGACTCCCAGACTGGCTCTGTGTACATGTGCTGTGGGGCTGTCTCTCTAGATGGGGGTCTCTTCCTGGGTGTCTGTGTGGGAAAGGCTGTCCTAGCATCTGAAAGGGGCTTTGTGTCCCTGTCTCTGTGATTCTATGGTGGGGGGTGGTCTCTTTCTTTCTGAGAGGGGGCTCTGTGTCTGTGTCACTGTGAGTCTGTCTTTCTGATGTGGGGGAGGGCGCTTGCTCTGTGGGGTGTACAGACAAACCCCCAGCCTGTCTGTCCTATCCCCATGCCCTAGTCCCAGCAATTCTGGCCAGTGAACCCTTACAGGGTTTTCTTGGGGAATGGGAAAATCAGGCCAGTGTGTGACCTGGGGTACCACCTGCCTGGAGGAAGGAGGGGTCTCATGGGGACTGGGACACAGAACACAGCTGAAACATTCACCAAGTCTCTCTGCCTGCCTGGCTGGCTGGGAAGGTCCCTGTTTCTGGCATTAGGGAGTTCTTGCCAGGAAAGAGGAAGCTGACATGACCCCAAGTCTTTTCTAGAAGCTTTTCCCATCCCTTTCCTGCTCCCCTGTGGGGAGGAGTATGAGGGAACTAAGGAGTAGATCTGGCCTATGGTGACCTGAATGAGTCTGGGAAGATCCCCTGTGGCCTCATGTTCACTTGTAGAAGCCCTAGAGCAAATTCTGTTTTTATCCCCATTTTGCAGAGGAGGAAACTAAAGCACATTAGAGATGAAGGAATCTGCTCAGGGTCACGCCTAGGGAAAAGTGGCCGAAACAGGCATTTGAAGATCCTGTAAGGGTGGAGGTTGGGTTTGAGGGTCTTAATTGGGAGCATAGCAAGGAAGCAACCTGTGGCTGGTAGGGCCAACGTTTGTTCAGCCTCTAGAATTGGCTCAATGCCTTCCGTTTGCCTCCAGGGGAGTCAGGTACCAAGAAGGATGAGATTATCTCACCACCCCCCACATCTCTGCCTGTTCCCAAGATAGATACCTATGGGGTCCCAGGTATCCACTCAGATACTGACCCATCTGGCAAACCCTCCAAGTACCTCTTCTGGGCCTGACACAGTGTTGGGCCCCAGCTGGGAGCTTCCAGTTACATGGTGGAGGCAGCTGCATCAGCAGGAAATCTGGCTGGCTCAATAAACTCCATACTGAAGGAGGGACAAGAATCACACTCACTGTGACTTAGTAATCAGTGAGGCTCCCTGGAGGAGGGGAGGTTTACTCTGCTGGGACATGCAGTCTGAATAGGCAGGACCTGGTGGTAGGAAAGGGCTTGGGCTGGGCTGATGAGGGTCAGTGTCCCAGCTCCCCCTGTCTGCAGCATAGGTTCCTAACAGTGTCCTGTGAGGGGCAGCAGGGGCTGTACCTAAGCCTTCCCCTCAGCCTGTCCTGGCTGGCTAGAGGCCTTGTGAGGCCCCTTCACCCATGACCCATCTTCATCCTGATTATACTGACTTGAAGAATTCCAGTCATTCTTCCATAGTCTTCACTGAGGTCTTAGGGGGTTGTGTCCCATACCTTGTGCCCCACTGACCCCCTGCACCCAAAATGCTCAGCAAATAAAAGCCCCATGATGCATATTTGTTTTAGAAATGAAATTGAACACCTACAGCTTACTAGGCAATGGGTGAATCCAAGTCTCTGCAGAGCCCTGTGGTCAAGGAATGAGCAAGACTAATTTCACAGTCAGCAGGGACAGGCAACAAGTCAAAGTGCTTAAGGGATGGAGACTGTGTATTTAAATGTTATACTGGGTGGGCCTCCCTGAAGTGACACTTGAGCTGACTCCTGAATCTGAGAAGGAATCAGATTTGTGAGGATGTAGGGGAAGCTACCTTTCAGACAGAGGGGACAGCAGGTGCAGAGGCCCTGAGTGCACCTGATACATTGAGAGAATAGTGAGTGAAGCCAGTGTGGCTGGAGGGAGTGAGATTCACTGAGATGCAGCGGGACAGGGGCTGACAGGGGTCTCTCAGTGAGGTGGGGGCCACAGGGTAGTTTTTTTTTTATTTTTTAGACAGAGTCTTACTTTGTCACCCTTGGTAGAGTGCTGTGGCATCATAGCTCACAGCAACCTCCTGGGCTTAAGTGATTCTCTTGCCTCAGTCCCCCAAGTAGTTGGGGCTATAGGCTTGGTTGTTTCTCTCCTTGACATTGTGGTGCTTGCCACAAGCTATCTTTATTTTTATTTTTTTGAGACAGAGCCTCAAGCTGTCACCCTGGGTAGAGTGTCATGGCATCACAGCTCACAGCAACCTCCAGCTCCTGGCTTTAAGTGGTTCTCTTGCCTCAGCCTCCAAGTAGCTGGGACTACAGGCACCCGCCACAACACTCAGCTATTTTCTGGTGGTAGTTGTCATTGTTATTTGGCAGGCCCGGGCTGGGTTTGAACCCGCTAGCTCTGGTGTATGTGGCTGGCGCCTTAGCCGCTTGAGCTACAGGCACCCAGTCATGCCCAACTATTTTTAGAGATGAGGTTTCATCTGGCTCAGGCTGGTCTCAAACCTGTGAGCTCAGGTAATCCACCTGCCTTGGCCTCCCAAGTGCTAGGATTACAGATGTGAGCCATTGTGCCTGGCCTTTTTTTTTTTCTGAGACATAGTCTCACTTCGTGACCCTCAGTAGAATGCTGTGACATCATAGCTCACAGCAACCTCAAACTCCTAGACTCAAGTGATCCTCTTGCTTTAGCCTCCCAAGTAGCTGACTATATGCCTGCCACAACCCCCATCTAATTTTAGAGACAAGGTCTTACTTTTGCTCAGGCTGGTCTTTTTTTTTTTTTTTTTTTGAGACAGAGCCTCAAGCTGTCCCCCTGGGCAGAGTGCCATGGCATTACAGCTCACCGCAACCTCCAACTCCTGGGCTCAAGCGAATCTCTTGCCTCCGCCTCCCAAGTAGCTGGGACCACAGGCACCCGCCACAATGCCCGGCTATTTTTTGGTTGCAGCCATCATTGTTGTTTGGCGGGTCCGGGCTGGGGATTCAAACCCGCAACCTTAAGTGTACGTGGCTGGCGCCTTAGCCGGTTGAGCTATAGGCGCCGAGCCCCTCAGGCTGGTCTTGAACTCCTGAGCTCAGGTAATCCACTGGCCTCAGCCTCCCTGAGTGCTAGGATTACAAGCATGAGACACTGTACCCAGCCCACAGGATAGTTTTGTTTTGCTGTTTGATATGGGATCTAGCTATGTCATCCAGGTGGAGGGCAGGGGCTAGTTATAGGTGCTATCATAGCTCACTGTAGCCTCAAACTCCTGTACTCAAGCAGCCCTCCCATTCCAGCCTCCCAAGTAGTTGGGACTATAGACATACACTGCAGGGGAGGAAGGTGAATTGGGGAAGTGTTGTAGGGGTGTCAAGTAGCCAATTCTGTGTTTGGGAGTAGTCTGACAGGACAGACAGCCATTCGTTTTTTTTTTTTTTTTTTTTTTGAGACCATGCCACAAGCTGTCCCCTGGGTAGAGTGCCCTGGCATTACAGCTCACAGCAACCTCCAACTCCTGGGCTCAAGCGAATCTCCTGTCTCCGCCTCCCAAGTAGCTGGGACCACAGGCGCCCGCTACAACGCCCGGCTATTTGTGGGTTGCAGCTGTCATTGTTGTTTGGCCGGTCCGGGCT
>CAUYTI010027495.1:0-14924 GCA_963575145.1 Galago senegalensis
TTTTTTTTTGAGACGGAGCCTCAAGCTATCCCCCTGGTTAGAGTGCCATGGCATCACTCTCACAGCAACCTCCAACTCCTGGGCTCAAGTGAGTCTCCTGCCTCCACCTCCCAAGTAGCTGGGACTACAGGCGCCCGCCACAACGCTCGGCCATTTTTTTTGTTGCAGCCGTCATTGTTGTTTGGCGGGTCCGGGCTGGGGATTCGAACCCGCCACCTTAGGTGTATGTGGCTGGCGCCTTAGCCGCTTGAGCTATAGGCGCCAAGCCCCAAATCATTTTCTAAAGTAGCTCATTTGTTAAATTTAATTCTTTGAGGAATAACTCAAATTAGATCGTCTTACAAAGGCAATCTTAACTGTGATATGTTTTCTTCACATGATTTATAAAGACAGTATTATTAAAACCTATATAATTGAGGGCTGTGCACAGAGATCATGGGGTTAAGCCTTAAGAAGACTGACACTAGGCCAGCCTTTTAGCTTACGCCTATAATTCTAGTACTCTGGGAGGCTGAGGCAAGTGAATTCCCTGAGCTTAGGAGTTTGAGACCAGCCTCAACAAGAGAGACTCAGCTCTACTAAAAACAGAAAAACTTGTCAGGCATTGTGGCAGACATTTGTAGCCCCAGCTACTTGGGAGGCTGAGGCAAGAGGATCACTTGAGCCCAAGATTTTGAGGTTGCTGTGAGCTGTGATGCCACAGAGGAACTCTACCAAGGGTCAGTGAGACCCTGCCTCAGAAACAAAAATAGAACACTAGGACAGAAAAAAGCCAAGAAGTACTGTTTACTGTGGCGGGGAAGGAAGTAGGCCACAGTCTGCCTTCTTACCTTTCAATCAGGTCACACAGATAATTGAAAGTCTGAACAGCTTCTTCTTTATCTTCGTGGAGTGGAAGCCAAGACAACCAGTGCGGGAGAATCTCTTCAACGTTCACACAGTCAGGTTTGAACTTCATGATTTTCCCTACTGCTGAGATGCAGTTCTCTGTAGCATTGACATTTTCTTTGGTCTTAGAATCCGCAGACTGAATAACTCTTACCAGCAGTGGAAGTGCCTCTAAAGTAAACATTTGGGGGAAAAAAAAAAAAGGTCAGGAAAACCTCACATTGTCATGTAAATGAACGTATTTTTTGGTGCAGCTACTGAAGTTCTATTTTCTTGGTTTCATCTACAGAATATCAGCTAGAGGAAGATGCCCCAGCACGGAAGGAACACCGGCATTTCTGCTACCCAGGGACCTTCCAGATTAGTGCTGATCAAAGCTGCCCAGTTAGACACTTTTTACCTAGTGACAGTCCTATGATAAGACTGTGTTTATCCCCAGATCCCAAAGTGAAATGTACCCTGAGAGGCTGTGGTGGGGAAGGCTTTGATTCCACTTTCATTCATTATGAGAATAAAGATGATAAAATCCTTCATACTACAGAGGAGGTGTTTGAAAAGCGGAAGGGACTAAAGCAGAAACAGGCATAGGTTGGTGGGTATGGTAGGGGATAAAAGAAAAGAAGTAAAATGCATGTAATCAAATAAACCAAAGTACCTGTACAAAAAGGGCGATAGTTATCTCCACCATATTGTGCCATGACTCCCAGGCCATACGCAGCTGCCTGCCTGACCTCCGGGCTGTTGTCACATACATATTGGAGCATAGGCCTTAAGAAATATTCTGCATATTTAAATGAGGATGGACTACAATGTTCTATGATGTCATCAAAGATGCACAATCCCCACTGTCTGTCTGGCCATGGTCGATGTGGGCACTACAAAAGAGATTCTCTGGTAAGCTTCAATACTGGCATATAGAAGAATGTAGAGAAATACATGTTTACTACAGACTATCTGCTTACACTGATATAGGCAATGAAAGAAAACAGTAACAACCTCTTCCTGTGACTAATAATATTCAATCAAACTAATATACAGATTCAATAAAATTTAGGTTTAAAAAACATGTACAATTTGAACTCTACACTAATATACACAAGAACTGACAGCAGCAGCAAATATAAATAAATTTACTTTATAAAAAAGATAATAGTGGCTCGGGGCCTATAGCTCAACCGGCTAAGGCGCCAGCCACGTACACCTAAGGTGGCAGGTTTGAATCCCCAGCCCGGACCCGCCAAACAACAACGACGGCTGCAACCAAAAAATAGCCGGGCGTTGTGGCGGGTGCCTGTGGTCCCAGCTACTTGGGAGGCAGAGACAGAAGACTCGCTTGAGCCCAGGAGTTGGAGGTTGCTGTGAGCTGTAATGCCATGGCACTCTACCCAGGGGAATAGCTTGAGGCTCTGTCTCAAAAAAAAAAAAAAAAGATAATAGTAATGCTATATTTAAAAAATACAAAAAATGGCTGGGTGCCTGTAGTTCAGTGGTTAAGGTGCTGCTACACGCTCCGGGGCTGGTGGGTTCAAACCCAGCCTGGGCCTGCTAAACAAAACAAACAAAAAAAAGTAGCTGGTGTTGTGGCAGGCACCTGTAGTCCCAGCTACTAGGAAGGCTGAGGCAAGAGAATTGCTTGAGCCCAAGAGTTTGAGGTTGCTGTAAGCTATGATGTGAAAGCACCCGTATTGAGGGTGACACAGTGAGACTCTTTCGCAATTTAAAAAAAAACACAAAAGCTGCAAAGATCCTAACTTTATAACATAGATTCAACATAAGCGGTGTGCCTAAACCTTTTTTAAAAACTGCTAATTTATTTTTTTAGAGACAAAGTTTTACTTTATTACCCTCAGTAGAGTGCTGTGGCATCACAGCTGACAGCAACCTCCAATTCCTGGGCTTAGGCGATTCTCTTGCCTCAGCCTCCTGAGTAGCTGGGACTACAGGCGCCTGCCACAATGCCCAGCTATTATTTTGTTGCTGTTATTGTTGCAGTTTGGCCAGGCCAGGTTTGAACTGGCTAGCCTTGGTATATGGGGCCAGCGCTCTACCCACTGAGCCACAGGTGCCGCCCTGATAATTTATAATATATTAAAAGATTGAACATACAGGCTATTATGAAATGATGTATCAGTGTCGGTCCATAAATTCAAATGAATGTCTCTATCACTCTGATGGGGGATGCTGATGACAAGGGAGGGCTATGCACACGTAGGGGCAAAGGTATAAAAGACATCTCGTGTCCAGTTTGATCATGAACCTAACGATGTCTAAAATGTAGTCTATCAAACGTAAAAAAAGTCAAATATAAGTCCATTATTCATAATATAGGATTACTGGTTGTATATAACAAGGATAACTGAATTCTCCATGGTCCACTAAAAAAAGTATAATCATTTTATTTCATTAATTTAGCAGGGCACAGATAATCTGAAATAATGAAAAATCACTTGCATTCCTCTCAAATGCATCACAGCCTAATTGGCCTACACAAAACCTAATTAGTGGCTCGGTGCCTGTGGCTCACGCGGCTAAGGCACCAGCCACATACACCTAAGATGGTGGGTTCGAATCCAGCCCGGACCCGCCAAACAACAATGATGGCTACAACCAAAAAATAGCTGGGTGTTGTGGCGGGCGCCTGTGGTCCCAGCTACTTGGGAGGTGGAGGCAGGAGACTCGCTTGAGCCCAGGAGTTGGAGGTTGCTGTGAGCAGTGAAGCCATGGCACTATACTCAGGGGCTCAGCTTGAGGCTCTGTCTCAAAAACAAACAAACAAACAAACAAACAAACAAAAAAAAACCTAATTAGTAACCTTAAGCATGTATTAAGTAAGAAAATATCCAGGGCAGTGTAGTAAACCTGATAAAATTAGAGGTACACAGAGGAAGCTTTCTGAGACCCATTTTATCCTAAAGTATAAGATTTTATGTTGCAATGAATGAACTGTAGGTCAACTGTCCAAAATGACTATTAGAGGGGCAACACTTACGATTAGGTTGACAATTAACGGAAGCAGCTGTTCAAACCATGGTAACACCTTTTCCTTATAGCTACTGAATATTGAGTGTAAAATATCTGACACTTTGGTCAAAATATAAACATCATTATCATCCTAAAAAAGAAGAAACACACACAAACACACAAATATACACCCATATAAATGATTAAAAAATTATCTTCTCTATTGTCAATACTAACATTTACAAACATCTAAAACATGTAGAAAATCAATTTCTCATTCCTGTGTTCAGTAATCTTAAACACTCAATGTCACATCTCTTACCTGCCTAGGGAAAGATAACCTATGTGGCAAGTACTGCACTTACTGCAGAGATTTTCCTTAGAACATACTTCAAATAGATGGTTGAAAAATTACCCAAATTTATACATTCTGTAACAGAAGTGTTTTTACTTTACTATTTTTATTTTTTCATACTGTTCCTCATTTTGAAGTGAGATGGTAGAGAGACTGGGGTGCCACTGTTAATGGCAATTTGGGCTTTATAAGCATTCGAGGCCCTGCAGGGTCATGTCTCAGCACCGGTCCACAGGTCCCCAAGTGGCGCAGATGCTGAACCATACACATACAGTGAAATAGGACTGAGGGGCTGTGTGACTGGGGACAGAACTGAGGAATAAGCCCTGTGACTGCGCTCAGTTAAGGAGAGCGTGAGGCCGCTCATCTTTAAAATGGTAAAAGGCATCACCAAATACAAACAGGTGCTGCGAACAACACGTTAAAGAAAATGCTGGGTAAACTTCAAGGTGTTCTGATGAGCAAGGCATCCCAACCAAAGCACAGAGCTCACGAAAAACAAACAGATTTAATTTCAATTACTTATTCTGCAAATTAAGAAATGAAACATGTCAGAGTCTTCTGCTAAAGGTTAATAATTATATCAGAATGACAATCAGATGAATTAGAAACCGAAGCATTTAAGTCTTTCAGATGCAAATGGTCGTGTAAATTAAGTTCTGAAGGGAATAATTTACCTCATCTTGTAGTGACTCTTCAACCTGTTCATCATAGTCTTCATCTTGTCTTTTAACTAAAACACACCCAAATAAATGTTTTTAAATGATCACCAAAATGGGCAAGGATTACACTCAGAAATAAAAACATGGGAAACTTACCTTGGCGCAACTCTTGATTTTTAAAATGCTCTTCAAGCTTTGCTTTCAGTATACCTCCCAGTTCTTCAAAGTGTTCGTTATTAAGGCAGCCGTCTCCCATTACTTCGATGCACTAATGAGGTTGAGGAAAGAAAGAAACCCATAAAATTAAAGGTGCTTATAGAGTCAGAAGTTAAACTTCATTAAGAATCACATGGAAAAAATGAACACCGTTCAATATTCTAGAAGACTAATAATTTTAAAAATTTATGCTTTATTTGTACTTGCTAGAATGACAGTATTTTAAAGAAAGGAGTTAGAAAAAATACTTTTATTTCAAACATTACTGGTTATACCCTTGTTGCCAGGCATATGATAAGCCCTGAGGATTCCAGATGGAACAGACATATCTGAGCTCTTAGGAACACAATGACTGTGTGTGTACTCTATCCACACAACATACAAAGAGAGCACTGCGTCAAGGGTACAACTGTCCTGCAAAGGCATTATAGGTAGAGGGAGCAATACGGACCAAGATGTGAAGCACGCATTCACTGAAAAAGCAGAGAAGATTCTGAATTGCAGGACTGTAAACGACAACAAAGAAAGAAGCAGAAGAACTTCTACTGGAGCTGCCCAGGATGGAAACGACACTGTGAGGAGGAGGGGCAGTGCCTCAATAAAGAGCAAGTTGGTGATTTAGAAAAGGAAAGTGAACTGGGAGGAAAAGCGACTTCAGGATAAGACCAAAGGAGGCGACTTCAATAACATAAATAAGAGATGGGGCAACAGGTAAGAAACAGAGAGCAATTTAGGGAAACGAACTGGATAGGAACGAGATGAGACATGAACTGCAGAGGACACCCAACCTTCTGAGTTGGATTTTTAGGTACGTGATGGTAGAAACCAATCAAGACTGGGATTCAAGGGTGTTGAGAATTTCTTCTGCTTTGTCTGTATCATTCCCTCTACCTGTACTTACCCTTTCCTATGTTTACTCTTAAACCAAAATAATAACACCGAAGTATTAGAACTAACAAAATCAACACTTCAAGTAAAAAAAAATCATTTATGCTATACAGCATATGAAGAAATCTAATTTCCCCCTAATTTATTTAGTAAGAATAATGAACACACAATCTTATACTTATTCTTCAAAAAAGAAATAGTCACCTTTGCAAAAGAATGCATTATTTCTGAGAGGACATCTGAATCTGGTTCTGTGCCGATGGCCTTGATAAGAGCATCACACATGAAATGCCACATCTGTGTGAGATACTCGGGACCACGGACTCTCGCACACTCCAGAAGAAGAGGCATGGACTCTGCTGCTGCTACCCGCACGCGTTTCATTGTTAAGGAAAGGCAATCACAATGACATCAAAAGAGTGTTCTATCATCTTGCTTAAAGAGTTCATTGTGCTAAACAGGAGTGTTAGACAACCCCTATCTAGAACTCATGTTAAATATTAGGTGTGTATAAAATAGAAAAGTCTCCCTGCCCCAAACCTGCCGTCTCCTCTGTTACCTGCAACAGAAAAGGAATGAGGCCTATGGCAGAGAGTGAAGTGCTTCTTACACAGATCTGGGTTTGGGTCCAGGCTCTGCGACTCTCTGGGACTGTCCTCACTGTACCCACCTGTGAGATTGTGCGTGCCTGTGTAAAGGCATGAATGAAAATGTACTGGTAGTTACCACTGAAGAGCTATCATGATGTGGAGGAGGAAACAATAATGTGAAGATTACTAAGAGATGTTTCTTCCCCAAAGTGCTGTCTACATCTGAAATGTAGAATACTCTTTGGTATAGAAAGTTAATTATCAGTGGGTCTTTAATCTATTAAGGAAGGTCTTATTTCCTTAACATTACCAAAAGATATTTGGGAAAACTAGCAACTATATTCAATGATAAACATTTGCTAATTAAATAAGTAATTGCTAAAAACCTTAATGGGCCATGGAAAACTAACAGGATAGAAACGATTTCTTTTTCATGTTTTTGGTACAAGGTGAAAAAAGATACAGCAGAGATAGGACCGAGTTTATAACCTTAAACTAGAGTTAGTGCAAACACAGTAATGCTGATGTACACTGCGGCTAACACAAAGTCTAACAGATGAAAAAGTAATAATTCTACTAAATCTAGACACGTTTTATGTCAAAAGTTGCAGGATATCATCGTGGAAATAAAACTTCAATAAAGGGACCATCAGTTTGACAACCTGCTCGGTGTACTCCACAAAGCCTTCCTTTAATTCCTTAGCATAGCAAACCTGAAACCAAAGTATTGGAAAAAAAAAAATCAAGATCCATGTTGGTTTGTAGGCATTAATATTCATTCATCAATAAGGCCGGGTGTGGTGGCTTACTCCCAGAACTCTGGGAGGCCCAGGTGGGTGGACTGCTTGAGCTCAGGAGTTCCAGACCAGCCTGAGCCAAGAGTGAGGCCCTGTCTCAAAATAGCCAGGCACTGTGGCGGGTGCTTGTAGTCCCACCTTACTTGGGAGGCTGAGGCAAGAGAATCACTTGAGCCCAAGAATTTGAGGTTGCTGTGAGCTATGGCCACGGCACTGTACCGAGGGTGACAAAATCAGACTGGCTTAAGAAAACAAAAAACTCACTCTATTTCCCAGACTTGAGTGCCAGTAGCATCAGCCTAGCTCACAGCAACCTAAAACTCCTAAGCTCGAGCGATCCTCCTGCCCCAGCCTCCTGAGTAGCTGGGACTACAGGTGCTGCCACAATGCCAACTTATTTTCTCTATTTTTAGTAGAGATGGGGTCTTGTTCTTGTTCAGGCCAGTCTCGATCTCCTGAGCTTAAGTGATCTTCCCACCTTTTTCTCCCCCCGTGCTAGGATTATGTGAACCACCACATACCTGGCCCATATTTTCATTTCTTGTGCGTCAGAAAATTTTGCTAAAGATTCAGTAATATATTAAACAAAATATTAAATATATCAGTTAGTTGAGGAAAAATAATTCTAAAAGATACCAAACCCCAGAAACTTCGGTTTACTGTAGTACTTTACTTACTTAGTAATTTGCAGCAAATAGGCTTGTTATTTTGTATTTTTAAAAACAATTTCAACAGAGAAATAGAAAAAGTGCTATCTTTACAACAATTGTTTCTTCATTTTTTCCCACTGCATCAAAACACTGAATAATTTTCTTTAAAGAGGCTGTTATTTGCATTTGCTGTCCAGTTGATAAAAAGCAAAAGCAACCCACAAAATTCCAAAATGCTTACAATTTATAGCTATTAGTACCAAAGAATAAATTGAAATACTCTTTTCAGTGAAATAAAGAGAACACAGTAATGTTTTAAATATAAAATGAAATTTAAACCACTTTTATTTAGGTTTATTTAACTGCTAAATTTGCAATTTACAAAATTTCTTACTTTCAAAATACCCTTTGTTTTGTCTAAAACACATGCTCAAAAATAAAACTCAAAACTTAAAGCATATACATTACACCATAATACCCTAAGAGATAATGACCAATAGTTTGATTTACCTGCTTATTTTTTTTTTTAAACACAACTAAAATCCTAACAGTTTTGTTTTACTTTTAATACTACCAGCACGTTTCTGTTCATTCATTCAAAAAATATTCTGTGGGCATCTAGTACAGACTAACCACAGAAGAGACAAAAATCCTTCCTTTACGCAGCTTATAATCTGAATATTTGTAAAGGCTCTATGATACTTCAGGGCACAGTAATTTATTAACCATCTTCCCATTATAAAGGTGTTTGGGCAATTCATTGTTTTTTGCTACTAAAAACAGCACTGATAAAGAAAGGTTTAATCCAGAAGATTTTTTACAAATGGAAATTCAGAAGTACAAATGTTGGGTCTAAAGGTTCCTACATTTTACTTTTTAAGAAATGTAATACCCTTGTATCTTCAAAATAATTTCCTTAGCAGTCATTAAAAACATTCCTACAAAATAAATGTAAACGTATTATGAGAGGATGCAAAATAAAGTTTAGTAAAAATAGCGCTCTCTCACCAACATCTGGCAAGCAGTTGATTTTTCTTCCAGTCCCGCAGTTTTAATACCAAAACTCTGCTGATCTCCAAGGTTCACAAATTCCCAACCATCATCATCACTCATATTCTCCATGTCTTGGGCTATTAACAGGGAAGAAAACAATGCATATGAAAACTAGCAACAGAGAGAAGTACTGCAACTGATAGATCCTTGTGAAGACACCTACTATCTAAAAGGGCTACTTCAGGCTTAATTGAAGCTGTCTTCATTAATGGCCCCATAACCACTGGAAGATATTGCTGAAATTCTTTTCCAAGGATTTTGCACATTCTGGCCCATGCTGAGATCATGTAAGAGATCTGGGAAGAAATTTAAAATTAAAATAGATTTTAAAACAACGGGTAAATACAGTATGATAAAGAACCTATTTTCTTATTTCACAGAAATGATGTTTCATTGATAAGTTAATGGCACTTCAAACAATAAGGGATTATTTTTAAAGGTCATATACTTAAAATATTCAGAATCAATACTGATATCCCTGTGAACTCTACCCTGGGATACGGATAGCAGGTGAGGCAAAAGAGAAAGACTAAGACTTTGACTATTTCTTTTTTTTTTTTGGAGACAGCGACTCAAGCTGCCCCCCCTGGGTAGAGTCCCGTGGCATCACAGCTCACAGTAACCTCAAACTCTTGGGCTTAAGCGATTCTCTTGCCTCAATCTCCCAAGTAGCTGTGACTACAAGTGCCCACCCCAATGCCCAGCTATCTTTTGGTTGCAGTTGTCACTGTTGTTTAGCAGGCCCGGGCTGGGTTCAAACCTGCCACCCTCAGTGTATGTGGCCAGAGCCCTTCTGAATGAGCTACGGGGGCTGCCTATTTCTTCTTGTTTTTAAGAAACTTTATACGTGTGTGTTTGTGTGTGTGTGTGTGTGAGAAACCAAAACCAAACATGTCAACTCCTAGGCACTAATTTTATGAAGGTAGAGGCAGATTTTATCTCACTTTGCGTTCCTAATGCCCAGGTATGCCATTTATTAAAACCCAAGAAACAAAGTTTTGTTTCTAATAAGCTGTTATAATTTTCTGCTTAAGTGGCTGAGTTTATTTAAGACATTTCTACTACTACCATGTTTACACAGATTTAATCACATGCAAATTACCTACAGAGAACCATTCTTATAACCCAGTAATTTTTACCCTCCCAGCATTTATCTGGCAGTCTACTTATTTATTTTTAAATTTTTTTTAGAGACAGAGTCTCACTTTATCACCCTCGGTAGAGTGCAGCGGCGTCACAGCTCATAGTAACCTCCAACTCCTGGGCTTAGGTGATTCTCTTGCCCCCCCTCTAGCTGGGACTATAGGTGCCTGCTAGAACGCTGGGTATTTTTTCTGCTGCATTTTGGCTAGGGCCAGGTTCGAAACCGCCACCATCAGTATATGGGGTGGCGCCTTACTAGCTGAGTCACAGGTACCTCCCTATTTATTGTTAATGTACAGACACTGTCTCATCTATTATTAGCATTTTTAAATGTACAAATGATGTTCCACAGTTACATACTGGGTGTTTGCCATCTATCAGGCGTTATACCAAATGTTGATACAAAAGGACAAAGATCAAGTCTTGTCCTTACCAGTCCCCCACAGCTTGCAGCCCTTGCAGCCTCCCCAGTTAGTCTCCAGGCTTTTATCCCTATCCATACAAACATACACATGTATTTGTATACCATTTTGCAAAGAAAGCAAAACAACAATGCAAGCAAATGCTTTCTTTGTAGAATGGCATGGTTTCCTACTTAAGCATGAAAACAATTACAGTGGCTGTGTAAAGTCAAAATTTAATTAAATGTATTGAGTGCCTTGTTGGGAATATCACTAAGATTATGACAGACATTTATAATGTTACAGCAGTGCTGTTAACTGTCCATTAGAATTGTGCTGATCAAGAAAGTCTTGCAAAGGCTGAGAATTATGAGCAGGGGTTAGGTGTGTATGAGGGGTGGGGTGGAAGGCATTTCCTTCTAAGCTAATAGAATGTAGTCTGCTCATAGGCAGAGAGAGGAGAGCCCAGTGTATTCTGAGATTGCCAGATTTCTTTATTTCTTCTGTGGGAAGGGTGCAGCCCATAAAGGGTGAGACACCCAAATGGACACGTCTAGTTAAGTGGTTAGACGAGTGGACCCTAAATGCTGGAGGAAGATCTGGCAGTTACAAGCATACAAAGGAAAGCTGAAGCCAGGGCAGAGGATGACTCCTCCAGGGCAGTGAGAAGGTAAGAAAGCCTAGGGCACAACCTATGAGCACCACAACTTGAATTAGAGAAAGTAGAAACAGTTTTTAATGGACTGCAAAAAAAAAAAAAAAGGCTTGAGAAGTAGGTAGAAAACCAGAGAAGAGTGTCTCTGCCACCAGGGTTTGAAAGCATCTCAAGTGTATCTAACTTTGTGCCGTGACGAATCATTACTGCACCAAGGCAAATGCTCAAGACCCCTTACCTGAGGGTCGTCATCCTCCATATCATTGAAATCTGTCTGTGTCTTTAATAACAGCTGCATCACATCTGATGCATCTTGCATGAACTACAAGAAAATATAAAGAAAATACCATCATTACTAGTGTATACTGGACCAGAGAGACACTTACTGACACATAATTTTGTTGCTCATATAATAAATGTTCCCCCAAACTGGAGGTCATGGGTCATGACTTACCCCACAGATAAAGCAATTAAGTCATTAAATATGAAATGTCTGATTTCAAACCAAAAGTGTAGTTTATTATATTTCTAAGAAGCAGTACAATTAACCAAAGTATGCATCTAAGCTACTCAACAGTTTTGCTGTCTGAAGGATAGCTTATTTATGCCAGCAGTGAAGAAGCCTGGAGAGCGAGTGGTGATGAAATCATGAAAGGCTTTTTCCACAGCTTGTTGAGAATTGAGTATTTTTCCTCACAAGAAGTGGTAGTCAGCTGATGAAAGGTCTGCTCAACATGGTAGAGTTGCCAAGTCCAGCTTCTGTAGGTTGGGCAATGTTGTTTGTGCAACAGGTGGTGGAGCACTGTCTTGCAAGATGACCACCTATCTCTATTGACCAATCTTGGCTGCTTAACAGCAAGCATCCTCGCCATTTCATCCAATTGGTTGCAGCAGACATCTGCTATAATCAACTGACCAGGTTTCATGAAGCTGTAGTGGTGGATAACACCAGCTCTGGACCACCAAACGGACACTGACACCATGAACTTTTTATGAAGAATATCAGGTTTCAGACTGTGTTTTGGCACTTTATCCAACCATTGTGCTGAGTGCTCTAGATTGTCAAAAAGAATCCCTTTATTGGGCTGGGTGTGGTGCCTGACACCTGTAATCCTAGCACTCTGGAAAGCTGAGGTGGGTGGATTGCTTGAGCTCATGGGTTCAAGACTAGCCTGAGGAGAAGTGAGACACCTGTCTCTAAAAATAGCTGGGTGTTGTGGAGGGTGCCTGTAGTCCTAGCTACTTGGGAGGTTGAGGCAAGAGGATCACTTAAGCCCAAGAGTTTAAGGTTGCTGTGAGCTATGATGCCATAGTACTCTACAACAGCCACAAAGTAAGACTGTCTCCAAAAAAAAAGAAATCCATTTATATCACCACACATAACAGTGGTATAGAAATGGTTCACTTTTATATTGTCACAACAAACATTTTTTCTTCTGATACTTTTTAATTCACGCAACAACCATAGGTCTCAGGTCATCCACATAGTCCATTTTCAAGATTAAAATCACAAGACGGGACTTTTCAAACCATCACTGTACTGTGTTCATTACCCACGTTCTTCCCAAACACTTCACTGATACTTCAAGCTGTCTGTGCCACACTGGTTCCATGATAAACTCACATTCGAAAATAACATGAATTTTTCACTTATTCATGGTTTCATAACAAGTGCTCTAAACAAAATGTGAAAGATAATCACAAGCCAAAACATGCACTTGAAAGTCTGAGGACGTACATTCACAACAAAAATCTAACAGGAGGTTTCAAAGTGAAATGTCAGAGATAGCAACTGTCAAATGTAGTAGTTAAGGAAATCAGACATTTCATTCTTGATGACCTGATATGCTGAAAAACTCTCATCAACATTGCAAAAGTTAATGCTCCTTCTAAAACAGTATGTTTTTCAATGGAGGTCAAAGGGAACTGTTGGTCTATGACTTATATATTACAAGTAGTAAAATTTAACTCAAATCCAGAAAGAAAATTTGAGGTTGCCATAGAATTCAGCGTGTAAATTTTACCTTGGATATGATTTTCATTTAACTTCAGTTCTGGTAATCTCCATAGCATAATCAGGCAGCATTTTAAAGACAGTTTAAAGGCAGACGTGTGGGACATGAAAATGTTTTATTGGTATTAAATAAAACTTAACCAATGTTTATACTGTTGGTCATTGCCGTCAGTTTCCCACAGAAAAGTTTATCTTATTATTTATTTATTATTATTTTGAGACAGTCTCCTCACTATATCACCCTCGGTAGAATGCTGTGGTGTCACAGCTCACAGCAACCTCCAACTCCTGGGCTCAAGCAATTCTCCTGCCTCAGCCTCCCAAGTAGCTGGGGCTACAGGTGCCCACCACAAACGCCACCTCGCTATTTTTTGGTCATTGTTATTGTTACATTTGTCATTTGTTATTGTTGTTGTAGCAGGTCCTAGCCAGGTTCAAACCATCAGCCCTGGTGCATGTGGCTGGCACCCTAAAAACTGAGTGGGTGCTAAGCCAGAAAACAGTTTAAAAGTTAATACTGAACCTACTTTTGGAAAGGGCAAGTCTGAGAAGTTCTAGGTTGATAGAGGGCCAAAACGTCATGCGTCAATGAGAGATAAACTTCTTTTCAATTAACCTGAACGACTTTGAGATAGTGGCTCATAAAACTCCACTCAATGGTACTTGCTAATTAAATTTTTCCTAAAGAGCAGTATGTACACAGATCTCCCTCTTACACGCTTGATGCATTTTGGATTAATAGGAAAGGGACTGGCATTGTCCTCAAGCACACGTTTAAAGAAAACCAAATATAAACATGTTGAACTCCATGTGCCTCCTAACAAGACAGACAGTGTGGCAGGGATGGGGCAGTATCAAGAAAATAACCGAGCTACGAAGAAACTTTAATACGAACAATGAAGGCAACAATTAATTTATATATCAGAGCAGAAGTAATATGAAGGGAAAGTAAGAGGAAGTTAAAAAATACGCTCAGGAAGACTATTCTCAGAAGGGAAAACCCCTTCTAGTTCTGGATACTTCGTATTCATCCAAACTTCACCACCACCATAGCTGTACAACATACAGTAAATTTAACATCATAGGAATCACTTACCTTTTCCTTCCCCACAGCCAGACCAATGAGGCTGATGCACTCAATAGTTTTTCCTCTCAGAAGTCTGAGTTCCTTTTGAACCGCATTCTCAACAATGTGCTTCAGTGATGGCATAAAGAGATCATAGTAGGGGACAAATTTTTCTTCTGCAGTATCTGCAACTGATGCAATGGATGTCACAACTTGTTCCAAAACTAACTTGGTGCCTTTCTGAATCAGCTAGGAAAAAGAAGATGCACAAATTACTTAAATGAAAAATTATAATATTTAAATTAAATGTACTACTCCCTGTAAGTTCTTCAAAGCTTTTTTAAAACAGCAAGCTAAGGCTTGGCGCCTATAGCTCAACCGGCTAAGGCGCCAGCCACGTACACCTAAGGTGGCGGGTTCGAATCCCCAGCCCGGACCCGCCAAACAACAATGACTGGCTGCAACCAAAAAATGGCCGGGCGTTGTGGCGGGCGCCTGTGGTCCCAGCTACTTGGGAGGCGGAGGCAGGAGACTCGCTTGAACCCAGGAGTTGGAGGTTGCTGTGAGCTGTAATGCCACGGCACT
>CAUYTI010027497.1:0-11857 GCA_963575145.1 Galago senegalensis
GTGGTCCCAGCTACTTGGGAGGCGGAGGCAGGAGACTCGCTAGAGCCCAGGAGTTGGAGGTTGCTGTGAGCTGTGATGCCATGGCACTCTACCCAGGGGGACAGCTTGAGGCTCTGTCTCAAAAAAAAAAAAAAAAAAGAAAATCACTTTGAGGCCATGGCTCATGAGATATAGTCTCACTCTGTCACCCTGGTAGAGTGCTATGGCCTTTTCATAGCTCCAGCAACCTCAGACTCTTGGGTTTGATTGATCCTCATGCCTCAGCTTCCCAAGTAGGTAGAACTATAGGCACTTGCCATAACACCCAACTAATTTTTCTATTTTATGAGATGGGGTCTTGCTCTTGCTCATGGTCTCTTAATTCCTGAACTCAAGCCATCAACCCACCTTGGTCTCCCCAAACACTAGGATTACAGACTTGAGCCACTACACCTGGCATGATTCTTAACTTTGTGGCTGGACTCCAATTGTCACTTTTTTTTTTTTGAGACAGAGTCTCATTATGTTGCCTTTGGTAGAGTGCCATGGTGTCACAGCTCACAGAAACCTCAAACTCTAGGGCTTAAGCAATTCTCTTGCCTCAGCCTCCCAAGTAGCTGGGACTATAGTAGCTGGGACTACAGGTGCCCATCACAACACCTGACTATTTTTTTTGTTGCAGTTATCATTGTGTTACCAGAATTTTGACTTCTCTCCTGGCTGGCTCGCCAAATCTGATACCGGATTTCAGGTTCTTGGTCTCAGTGATTTGAAGAGTAAATTGACAGACCACAGGATCAGTAACAAGGCAGAATTTATTTACAGAAAAGAATACAAAAACACTAAAGTTTCTAATAGGGAGAGAAAAGCTCTTTCCATTTTTGTCTCTCCGTCTCTCTGTTTAGTGGTATATATAAGTGCATGGGTTCCTTCTATATGAGGCCAGGAAATGAATGGACACAGTCTCTTCCGCTGGGGCAAGGTGAATGAATGTACTAATGAATGGACATAGTTCCTTCCCCTGGGGCAAGGTGAATGAATGTACTAATGAATGGACACAGTTTCTTCCGCTGGGGCAAGGTGAATGAATGTACTAATGAATGGACACAGTCCCTTCCACTGGGGCAAGGTGAATGAATGTGCTAATGAATGGACACAGTCCCTTCCTCTGGGGCAAGGTGAATGAATGTACTAATGAATGGACACAGTCCATTCACAGAACTGAGGCCTAGGAAACTTACATGAAATTGACCTAGGCGTAGGAAATGGTGGTTCCCTATTTAGTCATAAGTGTAAAGGGGAAGGAGACACCAAGGTGCCAGTGTTTCCCCAGCAGTTGTCTGGTCCCTTTGGCTACTGGAGCCTCCAGTGGGGGAGGGAGGCTCCCCCCCTTGACTACACTCCAGCCAGCTGATTCCTCTACCGGCTGCCCCTGCACCAACACCGCTAAGGTGGAGGCGGCGGGTCCTCTAGTCCAGCTCTCCTGAGCTGGCTGGGGCGCTACCTGCCCTGTATCAATTGTTGCTTAGCTGGCCCAGGCCGGGTTCAAACCCACCAGCCTCGGAGCATACGGCTGGCACCGTAGCCACTGTGCTAAGGGAGCTGAGCCCCAGTCTCACACTTGCTCAGACCAGTCTTGAACTTCTAGTCTTAAGCAATCCTCCCATCTGGGCCTCCCAGAGCGCTAGGATTATATACAGTTGCGAGCCACCTTGGCTGGCCTGATTCTTAACTTTGGAGCTGGACCACCAACCTCCTGAAACTGATTAGAAAGCATGTCATGTACATGTAGTTACGCCCATGGGGTGTGGGGGTGAGATTTCCAAAGTTATCCATTACCTGAAGGGACACAAAACTAGATTCTTGAGTGTTTCCAAGAACAGATTAGCAAATACCTAACTTTATGATATTCCAAGAAGTCACTTAGCAAAATCAGTTTTTCCTCTTCCGTGATAAGTTGTCCAAGATGATATCTAAGGGCACATCTGGGTTAGATGCAGTAAGTGCACTTAAGGACGGTGTTTCTCTTTCTTCCTCTTTAGAATAGATTCCTAGGACTAATGCATGTAACTCGGGCTCTCTGCTTTGTTTCCCTTTTTACAGCTATGGAAACTCCCATGGGGCTGCTACCACCCAGCCTCTTTGCTCTACACCTTCCTCCATGAATGGAGCCCAGAGAGCATCTCTTTGGTCAGGGCACCACTTCTGCAGGGGTGAAGGAGAAAAGAAGGAAACAACCACAGACTGCTCTCCTACCAGGTCCTGGGATATTATTTTCATGCATATTTGCTCAGTTCCTACTCATGAACACTTTGTGCCGTAGGGATTATCTATACTTTATAGATATGGAAATCATGAATCAGAGGCTCAAGGTCACAGAATAAGGAAATGCTGGAGTTTGGACTCAAGTTTATCCTAATACAAAAGCTGTTTCTTTTCTCATTTCACTGTCATGCTTTCCTGAGTAAATGAATTCAGCCATATACAATTCATTCATTTACTCACTCCGCCTGTGATTCTGCAAATAGTGCTCTCATAACAAAACTTTTTTTTGGGGGGGTGGGGAACAGAGTCTCACTTTGTTGCCCTCAGTAGAGTGCTATGGTGTCATAGGCTCACAGCAACGTCAAACTCTTAGGCTCAAATAATCCTCTTGCCTCAGCCTCCCAAGTAGCTGGGGCTACAGGTGCATGCCACAATACCTGGCTATTTTTTTTTTTTTTGAGACAGAGCCTCAAGCTGTCCCCCTGGGTAGAGTGCCGTGGCATTACAGCTCACAGCAACCTCCAACTCCTGGGCTCAAGCGAGTCTCCTGCCTCCGGCTCCCAAGTAGCTGGGACCACAGGCGCTCGCCACAACACCCGGCTATTTTTTGGTTGCAGCCATCATTGTTGTTTGGCGGGTCCGGGCTGGGGATTCAAACCCACCACCTTAGGTGTGCGTGGCTGGCACCTTAGCCGGTTAAGCTATAGGCACCGAGCCAATGCCTGGCTATTTTTAGAGACAAGGTCTCGCTCTGGCTCAGGCTGGTCTGGAACTTGTAAGCTTAGGCAATCCACCTGCCTCAGCCTCCCAGAGTTCTAGGATTACATTCATAAGCCACCACACCTGGCCCAACAAGACATTTTAAACATCTTGCAAACAAGCAAAACAACAGCTCTCTTTAACCAGAGTGTTCAATACAGCATCTTTCCTGAAAAGTTATTGTGGGAAAGACATTTATGTCCCTTGTCAACTTCACCTGTTGGTCATTTCCTTCCATTGTGGAAGAATCGTTTTCCTTCTCTACATTCTATCGTATGTATACACACATACTATGAAACAGACTTAGAATCGCGATGTGTTTTCTACAGGTTTTTCTGGGTTTCTCAGCAAACAGTAGTGAGATTTTTTCCCCCCTAAAAACTACCTGAGGTAAAAAACAAACACAGAAATGCTGGAACAGAAAAGTAATTAGGGCGGGACGAGGTGGCTCATGCCTATAATTCCAGCATTTGGGAGGCCAAGGCAGATGGATTGCCTGAGCTCACAAGTTCAAGACCAGCCTGAGTCAGAGTGAGACCCTGTCTCTAAAAATAGCCTGGTGTTGTGGCTGGTACCTGTAGTCCCAGCTACTTAGGAGGCTGAGGCAAGAGGATCACTTGAGCCCAAGAGTTTGAGTTGCTGTGAGCTATGTCACCACAGCACTCTACCATCACAGCAATCCTCTTGCCTCAGTTTTTCTCTTTTTAGTAGAGACAGGGTCTTGCTCTGGCTCAGGCTGGTCTCAAACCCATGAGCTCAAGCAATCCACCCACCACGGCCTCCCAGAGTGCTAAGATTACAGGTGTGAGCCACCTTGCCCGGCCCAGAATAACCATTTTAGAACTGAGAGAGGATGGGGCAATAACTGTAACCTGTGGATCAATTGAAATGGTCTAATGTGATGAAAAGGGCACTGGCTTGAAAAGGACAGACCAGGGCCTGCCACAAACTGTCGTGTGACTTTAGCAAGTCATTTTGTTTCACTGGGTCACCAGAAAAATGGTGACAACGTCATAGAATTCTCATGATAAATGAGGGACATGAAATGTATATTTTAGGCTTAGTGCCTGTGGCTCAAGTGGCTAAGGTGCCAGCCACATACACCTAAAGTGGTGGGTTCGAATACAGCCTGGGCCCGCTAAACAACAATGATGGCTGCAACCAAAAAAATAGCTAGGCATTGTGGTGGGTGTCTGTGGTCCCAGCTACTTGGGAGGCAGAGGCAGGAGATTCGTTTGAGCCCAGGAGTTGGAGGTTGCTGTGAACTGTGATGCCACAGCACTCTACCCAGGGGGACAGCTTGAGGCTCTGTCTCAAAAAAAAAAAAAAAAGAAATGTGTATTTTAAAGAAGTTGGGGAAAAAATAAGAAAGAAAAGAAATGAAGTTGGGAAAATACGCAAATAGAAGGCATATGTGACATTATTTATAGGTTACACAGTGATCTATTTTTCTAACAGGGATCTATGTGCAATGATTGGTTGTGGTGGACATTTTTTTCTTCATGTGCTGTGTGTCAACTGAAGCGAGAGACAAAAGAAAAGCAATGAGTGCTTTATAAACGATGCTTGGGAAGTTGGTGGGAATTTTTTGCTGATGTAGGGGTATCAGAGCAAATTCTCAAAGACATCTTTTATCCTTGGTACCTTCTCAGAAACCCATGAGACAGCCCTTAACAAATGGAGGGTAAATGGTTTTTAATTGCCGGCCTACACCAATCAGCTGGCAATCAGCTTCCAGCAGCCTAAGTTGGGAGAGCTACAGCCTGACCGAGCAGGAAAGAATTCTGTGATTTGTTATTAAAATGTCTGCCACAGGAGGCTGTGTGAAGTTCCGATACATGTGTCACGTGTAAACTGTGTCTATCTTAACTATATCATGACTAAAAGGTAGCAGATAGATGTGTACAACAGGACACTCATTTCCCTAAGCCCAGACAACAGGTCCACTGCTAAGCAACCGAGATGCTATACTAAGTGTGACTTTGTCACGCACCTAGTCACAATGTCCTGTCAACGCCACAATATTAGAATAATAACTCATTTTCCAAAGTGATAGGAAACTATTATTAGTCTCTATAAATGAAGTGTGGACAATTTGTCCAGTTAGCCAAAATTCCCAAAGCTCTCATTATGGAGAAGGGTCACTAACCATTTACTAGACATGGTGCCAACGCTGGACAGCTGCTCATGTGCTGGTCTCCTTAGCCACCATCCCCCCATCCCCCCCAATCACATCTTAATCCTCCCCGTTCCCCTTGTTTCTCTCAGGTGAGAAGGCAATGGCTCCCTCAGTCCTCACTGCAGTCTTTTCCTCTCCATCTCCATAGAATTTAGTTTTCACCTGGGAATATCTGTTTTCTATAAAAATCCTATCTCCCAGGGGTCTTTGAGAATGGTCGGGCAGCATGGTATGGCCATCCACATGACTAGTAGACACTTGTCCAACATGGCTCAGAGCTATTTTTGCTACATGTAGCACAAAATAATGTCCTTTTCATGAACCAGACCTCAAGATGTTGCATTTTAGTGCCAAGTACAGTTTCCTAGTGTTTGTCTTTGATTGTGGGCTTTGCTCAGAGACTGAAGGGCTTTACTCCCCTTCAGCAGAGTCAAGTTAGGGGGATTCTCAGTATTCCTTCCCCTCCCTGCACCCTACCTCATGAGAATTGACTGTTTTTCTCCTTCCCAAGTAATGATGTTTCTTTCAAGGGCTATGATATCAACCTGACCCCGAATTTGATGTCCAAGTACCCCTAAGGGAATTGGAATGTGATAGTTCACTGGTCACTCAGTCAATGAAAGAGACTGTTTTCCGTTCTCTCCCTTTGGGGGACTCTTCCCTTAGAGTGTCTGAGGGTTCGAAACAGAAATTAACTCTCTAGCAACCTATAGATCATTCTCCTGGGTCACCTCACTACCCAGCAATAGTGCCTGACACATAAGAGGCACTCAGTAAATACTGACGGATGAATGAATGAGTGCAACTTACAAGAAAGAGAGAGAGCAGGATGAGGCCCTAACCTGGGACAGTCATCTGAATCTCAGCTGGTGGTGACTCTTCCTCATAGATTGTACTGAACCATGGGCCATATTTCACCTAGATTTTATTTTATTATTTATTTATTTATTTAGAGACAGAGTC
Organism: Galago senegalensis; assembly: GCA_963575145.1. Classification (NCBI taxonomy): domain Eukaryota; kingdom Metazoa; phylum Chordata; class Mammalia; order Primates; family Galagidae; genus Galago; species Galago senegalensis. The sequence continues at coordinate 6,146 of CAUYTI010027497.1, forward strand.
TCACTATGTTGCCCTCACAGTAGAGTGAGGTGGCATCACAACTCACAGCAACCTCCAACTCTCAGGCTTCAGCTATTCTCTTGTCTCAGCCTCCCAAGCAGCTGGGACTACAAGTGCCCATCACAATGCCCAGCTATTTTTTTGTTGCAGTTGTCATTGTTGTTTTCGCAGGCCCGGGCCTGGTTGAAACTCGCCAGCCTCAGTGTATGTGGCTGGTGCCATAACCACTGTGCTACAGGCGTTGAGCCATCACCTAGGTTTTAAATATTCGGCAGTAGGCAGGGAAGGAATGGAAGTTTTGATATTTGGAACATGGTAATGTAAAAAAAGATGGAGCTGATAGATCTTAATCTGTTCACTCATTCATTTTTTTCTCCCCTCTCCACTTTTTTTTTTCTTCTACAGCTCAAATTCACATTTTGGTAAAAAGTCTGGAATGAAATACTGCATCTATTCAGTGCCATCTCACCTCAAGTTTCAGAAACTAATTCAAACTAGTTAAATCCTTCAAAAGTAATTCCTGGTTTCTTTGTAAAAAAAATTTAGTGGACTTACTAATATTTCAATATTATAAACAGCAAACAAAAAAGGGCATTTCTGTTGTATATACAATAAAAAAAATTAGTGGACTTAATATTTCAATATTATAAACAGCAAACAACAAAGGGCATTTCTGTTGTGTATACAATAAAATAAATTTTCTAAATACTGAGTAATGCATTTGTTTAAGTATAACTTTATATGATGTCTCTATAAGTGAATAAAAGATAAAAACCAAACCATAATTATGTAGACTGATATCATTTAGAAACTTTCTGGGATATCTTTTATATTTTTATCATTAGTAGACTTGGTTATGCTGCAGTCAAATATCAACCCCAAAATACCAGTGTCTTAAAACAATGAAAGTTTCCTTCTACCACAAAGCCTGCCACAGACATGGGCAGCTGTCTTCCAAGTTATAGCTAAGCAGTCCAGACGCCATCATCAGGATGGAGTTCAAGAAGGTTCACACCAATTATTTAAGGCATTAGCCTGGAAGAAACAAAGCCAGTTCCCCTGAAAAGCCATTAGCCAGAACTATGCACCTGTGTTTATCTAGGCACAAGGCAAAAAGGAACAAGGAAGGGTCATTCCCTTGAGTAGCCACAGAAGTAGGAAATCAGATAAGGGTGATGGCTAGAAATTTCTATACAGTACTACACAATAGGCTTTTTTTTTGAGACAGAGTCTTACTTTGTCACCCTACTGGGTAGAGTATTGTGGTGTCACTGCTCACAGAAAACTCAAATTCTTGGGTTCAAGTGATCCTCTTGCTTCAGCCTCCCAAGTAGCTGGGACTACAGGTGCCCACCACAACTCCTGGCTATTTTTAGAGACAGGGTCTCACTCAGGCTGGGCTCGAACCTGTGAGCTCGGGCAATCCACCTGCCTCAGCCTCCCAAGTGCTGGGATTATAGGAATGAGCCACCATGCCTGGCTAGACTTCTATCTTAGACCTAACACCACATCAGTTCAGTTTCACTTCATGGCTACAAACTACAGGAGATAAGTCATTAAAGAAAGGAGAAATAATTTATTATGGATGAGGCATTCCAGGCTTGCTGAATATAAATGAAAAATCTGGGACTAGAATAAATAATAACACAAGGTAAAATGAAGAGATGTCAACTAGAGGACAGAAATCATTTTGAGAGTTTTCTCTTTTTTTTTTTGGAGATAAGCCTGGGAAGGATAGAGAAAAAGGATAGCACATGGGAGAAATTGCATGGAGGCTGTGAGTGATGACTGCTTAGTATGCCACAAGATAGTATCTAATATTCTCATATCCAGGCAAGTTCACAGATGGGAAGGGCTTACCTAGCTGGAGCAAGGAACGGGCTATGGAATTGTGCAGGAACCAACCACCAGCAGGTCACGGAGTGAAAACCAGGTCAAATATAACAGGTATGAATCCAAAACCAATAGCCAGAAAACTATTTTATGCCCCCACAACGCTATAGTAGAAGCTGGAGTGAATGTGGAAATAAAGAGGAGTCAAAGAGGACGGGTGTTCTGAGGGCCTACCAGGACCACTGCAAGTGGCCGGCACCCACTACATTCTCATGCACGCCTGGCTTGCAGTCCCATCTGGTTTTTCCCTCCCTCCCTTCCTTCTTTCCTTCCTTCCTTCCTCTCTCTCTCTTTTTCAGAGAGAGAAAAAGTGGTAGAGTGGTGTGGCATAATAGCTCACAGCAACCTCAAACTCTTGCCTCAGCCTACCAAGTAGCTGGGACTACAGACGACTTCCACAATGCCCAGCTATTTTTTTAGAACAGGGTCTCGCTCTTGCTCAGGCTGGTCTTGAACCTGTGAGCTCAGGCAATCCACCCACCTTGGCCTCCCAGAGAGTTAGGATTATAGGCATGAGCCACCACACCCGGCCGGAAGCTATTGAGCCTGAGACAGAGGACCCATCTGTGTCAGCTTTCTACAGACAAGGCCCACCCACTCTTGGTGCTGTGGCTTCCCAACAGGAAGAGCTTTCCAGGGCTTTCCAACCCTGGTCCTGTCTTAGTCCAACAGCCTGGTGTTTAACACTTAAACAGGTTTATTACTTTCAATAAATCCTTTCTTGGGGTTGTGTTAGTCAGAATTTCCATTGCTTGCCATCAAAGAACCATAATTAAGATGGCCCTCATCAGCCCCCAAATAGCTGAGTTCTCTGCACCCAGTAACTGAGAAGCTTCTGCAAATATATAGCAAATTTAAGATCCTGCTCCACACTTTGGTTTCTTTTGTTTTTCGGTTTGTTTGTTTTTAGACACAGAGTCTCACTGTTGCACTGGAGTGCAATGGCATTATTATGGTTCTCTGTACTATCAAACTCCAGGGCTCAAGGGATCCTCCTGCCTCAGCCTTCTCTCCTGAGTAGCTGGGACTACAGGCACAAGCTACCAGGCCTGGCTGGCTGATTTTTAAATTGTTTGTAGAGACAGGTCTTTCTATGTTGCTCAGGCTGATCTTGAACTCCCGGCCTCAAGTGATCCTCCCACCTCAGCCTCCCAAAGTGGAATTATAGGCCTGAGCCACCATACCTGGCATAGTTTCTTTTTGGGTTTTTTTTTTTTTTTTTGAGACAGAGCCTAAAGCTATCCCCCTGGGTAGAGTGCCATGGCTTCACTGCTCACAGCAACCTCCAACTCCTGGGCTCAAGCGAGTCTCCTGCCTCAGCCTCCCAAGTAGCTGGGACCACAGGTGCCCACCACAACGCCCAGCTATTTTTTGGTTGTAGCCATCATTGTTGTTTGGCGGGCCTGGGCTGGATTCAAACCCACCACCTTAGGTATATGTGGCTGGCGCCCTACCCACTTGAGCCACAGGCACCAAGCCCCTAGTTTCTTTTTGGGGAAAAAAAAATACATTTCCAGTGTCATTCTCCCATTTTAAAAATAATTTCCTTAAAAATTTGAAAGCGGGGTGGTGCCTGTGCCTATGAGTAGGGCGCCACCCCCATATACCAAGGGTGGTGGGTTCGAACTCAGCCCCAGCCAAACTGCAACAAAAAAATAGCTGGGTGTTGTGGTGGCAGGCACCTGTAGTCCCAGTTATTCAGGAGACTGAGGCAAGAGAATCGCCTAAGCTCAAGAGTTGGAGGTTGCTGTGAGCCATGACACCACAGCACTCTTTCAAGGGCGACAAAGACTCTGTCTCTAAAAAAATAATAATAATAATTTGAAAGCTATAATGTGTTTCTTTTAAAAATGAACCCCACATTGGCAAAATGTTATCAAAATGAATGACATGGAGATAATGTAGGCTATGTACCTTCATGTATGCTTGCAAAGTCCATAATAAAAAGTTTTTAAATGCCAGGCAAGAGGCTTTTATTATTTTGGATTTCATTTCCACTGGGAGGGCAGGTGTTCCTCTGTGTGGTCCCACATGGCCACGGGTAGCCTCCTCACTCCAGGCACGTGTGGGCTTTTTTCTTTGGGGGCCTGAAGCAGCATTTGGCTCTTCCTTATATCCTCGTGGAGTAAATTCACTCCAGGAAGCCCCTACTGAGTGTCTTGGCCCATTTGAGCTACTACAAGGAAATACCATAGACTGGGTGGCTTATATGCAACAAGAATGTCTTCCAGTTCTGGGAAGCCCAAGAGCAAGGCACCAGCGGGTGCAGTGTCTGGAGAGGGCACGAGTTCCAGTTCTCATCCGTGGACGCCTGTTCTTGGCTGTGTCCTCCAAGGTGAGCGGGGGAGCGAGCTCCCTGAGGCACCTTTTATAAGGACACTAAACCCATTCATTAGAACTCTGTCCTCATGGCCTAAGCACCTCTCAAAAGTTCTATTTCCAAATAATGTCACTTTGGGAATGAACATTTCATTCCTCCCAAAGTCTATCTGCGGCAGCAAGCCTACCACAGGTCTCCACTTCCCTTTCTTACGCAGGGCAATCTCGCTCCACTGTAGCTCTGTAAGAACTGCGTCCCAAAGGTGCTGGATACCCTGACTCAGAAACAGATCTCACTGGGAAAGAGACTGAAGGGGAAGGGGCCGAGGGAGAAAGGGTGGGGCCGACTTCTGCTATTATACAAAATAAGATGTTTTCCATCTAGCTCATTAGAAAGTTACGAGAGATGGCCATTTTACCGTTTTGTTGGGGGCGTCCTTGCGGCCAGGAGGAGGCCCTGCTGTTCCCCCCCCACCCCCCGCTCTTGTCAGGATGTCAGGCTGTTCGTGGGAAACCTGGGAGGCCACAGAGCAGGAGATGGCGCTCACTCTTGGAGCAGGGTGGGAAGGTGCTGGGATGTGACATCATTAAGAACTACGGCTTCGGCTCTGTGTACACAGAAAGACAGAACTGCAGCGGAGGACGCCAGACTCAACCTGCGCCACTACCAGCCTCGTGGGGCGAACCAACGAGGCAGCCAGCAAGAATAAGAGTGAAACCTCAAGGAAGTTGCACGTGGGCAACATGAGTCATCAGGAACCTTAACAACACGGAGTTTCAAGGCAAACGAACGCACGTGCACTTGTCCACCAGCCGGCTTAGGACTCCACCGGGGATGGGCGACCAGGGCGGCTGCTGTCGGTGGGGGAAACAGGGGCACTGGTCCAAAGAGCGTCGGACAGATGGTCCAGGCCGCGGGGCAGACTTCCCCGAGCAAGGTGGAGCAGCACGTACCCCTTACAGCGCGAGCCAGCCGTGGGGAGTCATTGTATTGCAACAGCGCGCACGGAGCGCTCCACGCTGCAGGTGCCTCCGAGTATAATTCCACAGAGCAGACCCTGGCCCAGCTGCCCCAAGTTCAGAACACAACCATGGCCAGTCACCTCATCTCCACCCCTCTCGATCCCTACAGTAGACACCTGTTGCCGACCTCAGGGGCTGCTGCTGCGCGGTCACCGCAGCTCCACTTCGTATTACCCGCGCGGAGCCCCCTGCATCGCGCTACAGCCCCGGTCCCCGCTGTTGGAGAGGGCCACGGTTCTGGGCGTGGGAGTGAGTTGTCCCAAGCTTCTGCACCTGCGCGGAATTCCTTGTAGGACATGGCCTGGTATGAGCGGAGGGAGCAGTATGCAGAACGCGTGGGCCTCGGCCTTATAAAGCTTAAGCGGGGGGGGGGGGGGGGGGGGTTTAATTTTGCATTGTAAAAATATAATACTCAATACTCAACAAAGGTGAATGCAAGTCACATTTGACTGCTGCAATTAGAAGAGGTGTGCACAG
>CAUYTI010027498.1:0-33626 GCA_963575145.1 Galago senegalensis
TTGCTTGCGCCCAGGAGTTGGAGGTTGCTGTGAGCTGTGATGCCACTGCACTCACCCATGGCAACAGCTTGAGGCTCTGTCTCAAAAAAAATTTTTAAAAAATAATAAAATAAAATAATCTAGTGGAAAATAAAAAGGAGAAGGAGTCCATAGCTAAATAAAAACTGGCTATATGTTGATAATTTGCCAAAACAATCACCATGGAAGCTGGTGATAAGTACTGGGGCAGGGCAGGGGGGTTATTACAATATTTATCCTTCCTCTTCACTTTTGAATATATTTTATATACTCCATAACAAAAGTTATTCTTTTATTTTTAAGTAGGTATCTATAAGATGATGCCTACCCAACTTCAAAATACTATGAAATTCAAGATATAGGTCGACAGCAGTGTTTATATAACACTTTTAGAACTACAATCACATCAAAATTAATCTGGTCACAAAAGACCACATACTGTATGATTCCATTGATATGAAATGTCCAGAACAAGCAAAACTATAGAGACAGAAAATAGATTAGTAGCTGCCTGGGGCTGGAGATAAGAGGAGAAGAAAATGGGGAGTGACTGCTAATGGGTACAGGGTTTCTTTTGGGCATAATAAGAACATTTTAAACCTGATTTTGTAGTTTACCAACTACAAAAATACAGTAAAAATCATTGTACAATTTAAATAGGTATGCGTAAAAGATAGAGTAAGTAAATTATATATCAACGAAGTATTTATTTTTAAAAAAGCAATTTGAGACCAGGCGCAGTGGCATGAGATGGGGTCTCACTCTTGCTTGGGCTGGTCTCCAACTCCTGAGCTCAGGCAATCCACCTGCCTTGGCCTCCCAGAGTGCTAGGGTTATAGGTGTGAACCACTGTACCCGGCTAATAATTATTATTCTTAAAATACTTATTATTTGTGTATTCTTCCTTTCTTATATTAGGTAAGAAAGCTCAAAGAAAAGATTCCAACTTTCTTTAGAAGCTTTCCATATTGTCCTGTCCCACATGGGTAAATACCACTTAGTAAATGTTATTGCAAAGTCTACACTAGAATACAGATATTTGGAAACATTTCTCAACATCAAATCTTATATTTGTACAGTATTCCTCCCCAGCTCTGGGGAACATAGTAAGTATTCACAAAATACCTGTTTGGATACAATTAAAAGTTGGTTGTCAAGAACCATTATGAAAACTGTCATAACCAATATACGGATAAAAGTTCTCTGAGTTTAATTTCACAGAATCATGCATACCATTTCAGAGTTGGAATGCACCTTAAACAAAAATCTCCGAACCAATTCTTTCACTTTACAGGTAAAACTTTGGTACTGGGAAATTAAGTGATTTTTCCCAATTAATACTGAAAGTTAATGTTGGAACCAGGAAAGCAGTTCAGGCTTTGGAGTTAAAACCATCAATCTGTCCAGCTGCAAGTGGCTCATGCCTGTAATCCTAGCACTTTGGGAGGCTGAAGTGGGAGAACTACTTGAGGCCAGGAGTTTGAGAGTAGCCTAAATAACATGGTGAGGCCCCTGTATCACTACAAAAAAATATGAAAATTAGCTGCCCGAGCTACTTAGGAGACTGAGGCAGGAGGATCACTTGAACCCAGGCATTTGAGGTTGCAGTGAGCTATGATGATGCCACTGCACTCTACTTTGGACAGTAGAGTAAGATACTGTCTCAAAAAAAAAAAAAAAAGCATTGATCTAAGTTACAAACATTGTTCTTATCTTCAGTTTCCAGAACTAAATCTGTAATGTGCACTTGAGGTGTAGGCTCCACTCGCCACTTAGTATTATCTCAGGGAGAGTCAGTGAATGGATACCCTATGGCACACTGCCATGAAAATCCTATAAGCACTAACTAAACTTGGCAATTTCTGAAGGATTCAAGGTTCACTATGATCTGGAAACACCACACGGAGACTCACTGGAGACTAGGCTCAGTGTGGACATACTATTGCAAGGTAGACCTCAAAGGTAAATCTTGAGATTACTTCACCTTCTAAGCCAGTGGTTCTCAACTTTTCTAATGCCACGGCCCTTAAATACAGTTCCTGTGGGCTGCAACCCACAGGTTGAGAAGCCATAGAAGAACATATTTTCCTTATAGCCTGCCCCATATCATACTCAGTCACCCTCAAAGACCTATTCCTTAGTGCAGCCTACTGGAGAAGCCATGGGAAAATACTTGGGAGTCTCTTTCTTTAGAAGGAGGATATTGGTCTTTTGAGTGGTAATTCTGTTCCTATTCTCCACTCTAGCCATAAGATTGTCTAACCTTTGTCCTGAAGGCTTTCTAAGTGAACTCAGAAGCTTTACTACTTCCTACTAAGCTGGGGATACTATCTATACAGAACACTATCCTTCTTCTTCTCATCTTATCCTTCTGCTTTTATATGATCCTCACTCCCCCACCGTTTGCATTCCTACCTGTTTGGCTAAGTGGGTGCCAAGCCACATCCTGCTGTCCCCATCCAGAACAGCGAGCTTGAGAAGCCTGAAGACTAGCCTGGTAGAGAGACTCCAATTCTGAGGTCTCCTGCTCTGTGTCTTGGTTCCAATGTGGATGTAAAAGGATGTGATTTCTCTCTGGATATGTTGCACAACTATGGGAATCATGGGGAGAGGACTTATTTCCTGGCCCAGGGGCTCCATGTTTAAGCTGAGAATCACAGAGTCTCGTGACATTCACCCAGGAATCCAAAGGCAAGGAAGTCCCCACGTCCATACTGCTACCCAGCTCCTTAGGCCTAGCATTTCTAGCTTGGGACAGCTTCCCTTGATATATACTTGGTTCTGCCAACCTGGGCTGTCCTCCTTTAGAAGTTTCACCATTAGGCAGGCCAGAGTTTATGGCAAAAGAAAAATGTTCAGCAGGGTCTTCCCAGAAAGGCAATCTGTCTTTGCCATCCAGAGAGGGTTGCTGTATTGCCCTAGGCCAGTGGTCTTTCCCTTGACCTTGTGAAAGAGGAGGCTTTGAATCAGAAGGGGAAGAGTTCTTTCTTAAACTATCTGGCAAATTTTTGTCCTTAGAACCTGTACCATCCCTTGTAGAGGCATCTTGTATCCTCTGAAACTGCTCTGCCAGAGAGCGGACAAGCCCCTTTGTGCTGGGAAAGTCTGGCCTATAGGGTTCTTCACTGCCTCCATCTACTCGTGAAGTCAATGATGTTTTGCGGCTTTGGGCTTGGAGGCATTGGTTAGTATTCTGCACAGGATCAGGAGAATGAAGCTCATATGAGTCAGCAGCAGGCATTATGGGATGGCAGGCTTTATACAGGGGAAGGCTGGACTGAGCTGATGAATTTGAAGGACTACAGCCTAGGATATGTTCATCTTCTCTCTCAGAGGTGGGTATTCCAGTTGTGTATGACAAAGGTATCATCAGAGATTGATCAGTAGGACCCCTCTTTTCTTGGAACAGCTGTTCTTGAGCAATGCCTCTTCCTTCTTGTAGAGGGAATTTGCTGCAGCTGCCATTGTTACCCCAATAGCCATGAAGTTTACCCTCTGAGGCATCCAATGGCTCCCAACCATGATGAGAATTCTTCTCAGTCCTGCCTGGTGTTTTAGGTAAACCCTGCCTATGGAATGCAGAGGTGTCAGTGTTGTCCACCTCACCTGAAGTCAGAAGCTTCAAGACAGATCTAGTAGGGGAATTGTGCTGTGGGGCATTTGACTCTGGGAATAGGGATGAGTGTGACTCATGGCAGGAAGCAGGTGAGTGGAAGAAAGAACTGGTCCCAAACTCTCTATCCGTGCAGGGTTCCAGCTGGGCTTCCTGGCTTAACAGTACTTGGAGCGGGATAGGCTGTTCACTGAAACAAATGAAGAGAGCCAGTCATAAACTGCCTTGATTGATGGGAACACTTACAAAAAGAACTGTTTATTCCATTTCCGTTTCTAGCAATCCACAGAGGAAATGGTGAAAATAAATAGAAAGATAAGCACAAGTAGAGTCAACAATTCAGAGGTCCACAAAAGAAAATGCCATGGTCACCTCACTCCCAGGTAAAAGGTAGTATTAACCCTCTTTATTAAATGCTCTCACCAAAGTTGTGCACAATAATATTAAGTGGAGCCCTTGCCAATATTCTTTACTACTTATGGAATCCCATTCTAACCACAATCTACTTGCAAATTAAGAAACAAAAATTTCTAGTCCCATATGCAGATGACATAGAAGATACACAAACCCACAAAATTACTCATACTAAAGAACAAAACTTCAGGATTCTACACATGGAGGAAACCCAGGCCCCACCCTGGAATCCTGAGAGGGAGCCCAGCTAAGGGAACCAACAAGAGGCTAGCATTTATAAAATACAGGGTGATTTGGGCTCATGGGATTACACATAAATCAGCAATTTCAAATGTGTTTTCATAATCTGGATTTGATTGTATTACTCATTGAGATGTTTCCCTAAAGTAATATATCATGATTCTCTTGAGATTTAGGAGTATCACTAGAGATTAACTGCACTTAGTTGGTTTTTCACTAAGTGTTTTATATTTCTGACCTAAAAAACTCAGTATTAGAAGCACTCTGAAAAAACCTCAATAACTCACATTCATCAAGTGATGAAAGTTTTCTATAAAAGTCTGAGATAATCTAAATTGCTCATACTCAAAAAAAAGTTTCTAAATTTGAATGAGAATATACTATACAATTTCATGAGTACAGTCACCCAGTTACCCCTATAGCATTATGAAGAATAGGAAACCTAATCATAAAAGGCAGTATTACATAATAGTTAAGGACATGTACAAACAGATCTGGATTTAAAGTCCACACTTACTAGCTAAGTAATCTGGGGTACCTTACTTAACCATTCTGAGATTGAGTTTCTTTATCTGTAAAATATGCTAAGTAAGAGTCCCTATCTCATAACATTATTCTAAGAATAAATAAAATAAAATAAAATAGCCAGTGTGGTACCTCATGCTACTCTGGAAGGCCAAAGTGGGAGAACTGGTTGAGATCAAGAGTTCGAGGCCAGCCTAAGCAAGAGTGAGACCCCTGTCTCTACTAAAAATAGAAAAATTAGCCAGGCATTGTCTCAGCTACTTGGGAAGCTGAGGTAAAAGATCACTTGAGCCCAAGAGTTTGATGTTTCTTTGAGCTATGATGATGCCACAGCACTCTATCTAGGGTGACAGAATGAGACTCTGTCTCAAAAAAATAAATACATAAATAAAATAAAAAATGAAATATTTACTACCCTGGGCAATAGAATGAGACCCCATTTCTATAAAAAATAAAAAAATTAGCTGGGATTTTGGCACATGCCCATAGTCCCACTATTTATAAGACTGAACCAGGAGGACCCCTTGAGCCCAGCAGTCTAGGCTGCACTGAGTCATTATCATGCCATGGCACTCCAGCCTGGGTGACAGATTAAGACCCTATCTCAAGAAAAAAAATTTTCACACACATGTACACATACACATAGTGGTTGGCTCAACTCAGTGCCAGGATCAAGGCAAATATTCAAAATATTAACAGCTTTTATTATACTTATATTTTAAAAACTACTCAGACTTATTAGCAGCTAAACCATTTATTCTAAGCAAAGCCAAATTCAAAGGCTAAGATGCAAGCACTACACTAATGGCTACTAGTCCTCACCATAAAGAAGCAAAGCAAAGGGAATCTTTTTTTTTTTTTGAGACAGAGCCTCAAGCCGTCCCCCTGGGTAGAGTGCCGTGGCATTACAGCTCACAGCAACCTCCAACTCCTGGGCTCAAGCGATTCTCCTGCCTCCGCCTCCCAAGTAGCTGGGACCACAGGCGCCCACCAAAACGCCCGGCTATTTTTTGGTTGCAGCCATCATTGTTGTTTGGCGGGCCCGGGCTGGGGATTCGAACCCACCACCTTAGGTGTACGTGGCTGGCGCCTTAGCCAGTTGAGCTATAGGCGCCGAGCCAAATCATTTCATTCTTATCATAACTGCATAGGGCAGGTCAAGCCTACTTACAAAAATTAAATGGCTAATTGTTAATTTCAATAAAGTCCCTGGTCTGATATGGAAGCTAGACTATTCTGATGGGTTGGTTGTACAACTCGGTAAGTTTGCTAAATATTATTGAGTAGTACACTAAAAATGGGTGCATTGTACAGTATGTAAATTATACTTTGATAAAATTTTTTGTTTTGTTTTGTTTTTTATAAACTACTTATTCCCAGGCCAAGTTTTCAGAAGCAGAGCCTGGTGAAACATTACCATCTTCAACCAGCTGTCTATCTGTCTATCCATCTCTATCTACCACACGCACATCATGAAGTATGAAAGACTTTTAATCTTTTTTTTTTTTGAGACAGAGCCTCAAGCTGTCCCCCTGGGTAGAGTGCTGTCGCATCACAGCTCACAGCAACCTCCAACTCCTGGGCTCAAGGGAGTCTCCTGCTCAGGCTCCAAGTAGCCGGGACCACAGGCGCCCGCCACAACACCCAGCTATTTTTTTGGTTGCGGCCATCATTGTTGTTTGGTGAGCCTAGGCTGGATTTGAACCCGCCACCTTAGGTGTATGTGGCTGGTGCCTTAGCCACTTGAGCCACAGGCACTGAGCCAAGATTTTTAATCGTAAAAGAAAAAGTCCTGAAACTAAATTAAACTGATGATATCTGTATTTCAGAAGGTACAGACTACTCTGATTACTAACTAAGAGCAGCTCTTAAGAAACAGGTAACCATCCTCCACAGGTGAAAGACATATTTCTTTGCAAAAGCAATCCTCTGTTAGCACCTTGGGGAACAAGGAGAGCCTGTCCAGCAAGTATATGTCAAAAACTTAAACAGATTTTCAGATCTATTACTCAGTAAGAACGCATGAGGAAGAAGGTTTCACTATTCTCATTGAGGATATAGCCCTTGTCCTCTAAGGCTCAGAGTGTATTAAAGAGCAAAGCTATAATAAAAGTTACATAGGAGATCACAGAAGTACAAGAGAGGAGCGCCTAACTCAGACCTAGGTGAGGGTGGGTGTCCAGGCAAGCTTTCTGCAGGAATACTAACTGAATTGTACTTAGACAGGCAATGTATTTTATAAACAGGTCAACACTTCAATACAGTTCAAAAAAAAATTTCTTTTTTTTTTGAGACAGAGCCTCAAGCTGTTCCCCTGGGTAGAGTGCCATGGCTTCACAGCTCACAGCAACCTCCAACTCCCGGGCTCAAGTGAGTCTCCTGCCTCAGCCTCCCAAGTAGCTGGGACCACAGGTGCCCGCCACAATGCCCAGCTATTTTTTGGTTGCAGCCATCATTGTTGTTTGGTGGGTCCGGGCTGGGGATTCGAACCCGCCACCTTAGGTGTACGTGGCTGGCGCCTTAGCCTGTTGAGCTATAGGCGCCGAGCCACAGTTCAAAATTTAAAAAGCATGAAAAGATACCCAATTAAAAGGAAGAAAACTTCATGAAGAAAACAGAGGAAAAAAGTTTCCATCAGACAGAGCGATTAGGCCTCTGGTGATAATGAGCAAGAGAAATTTTAGTAGGGCAAAAGAAGGCTCAAGAATTATACCCATTCTTGAATTAAGGGGGAAAAAAGGAATTTAAAAACAAAGAATTACATGCACACAAGTCAGGATAAAAAAGTGAAAGAGGAAGTTTTCCTTGAAGGAATAAAAAGGGGATAATAACCATAGGTGAGTCTAGGATTAAGGAAGTGTATCTTGAATGGGTGAGGTTGTTCATGTGCTAAGGAGAAAGAACTAGCTAGAAAAAAGATCTAAGTTACAGACAGAAAACAAGTATTGGAATAGAATCCTAGAAGACAAAAAGGGACGGGATCCTGACCACAGACAGAAGGCTGAGTCTCAGGAGTAAAGATATTTCCCATGTCACGTTGGGGAAGGAGGTCAAGATGGCATGTCATTAATCAATGATAATTATAATAGTTAGAGCCAAAATTTGAGGAAGTTTTGTAGCAAAAACAGAGGTCATCAAGCAATAATGTAGAAAGTTAGGGATGGGGGAAACCACTGAGAACAAAGGTCTGCAAAACCTTTTAGGTGATCAGTCTCACCTATCTCTGCCAATTCAAATTTTACCTCTAAAAGCCACCTCCTCCATGAACCCTTCCCATGGGCTAACACCAGAAGTACCTTCTTACTCTGAATTTTCCCTAAACTCTCCTGTAGCACTTTGTATCTCTTTACCGCTTACCACAGTCATTTATGTACATAATAGTGAAAGCCTTTTCTAATTTACCTTTGAAGCATAGTACTTTAAATACGCAGAGACACACTGTTCTTTCTCTGTTGCTTAAGGGCTATACTACTCCTGGCTTCAATTATCACCAAATAATAAGAATTTTTAAAATCCAGAAATTATCCCCCCCCCCCGTCGTCATAACATTGAAATTCTCTTTCCTGCCACACCCCCCCAGTCCACACAGACCCTGCACTAACTCAACTGAACAACATCCCTGCTCACCCACTTTGTGGAAAGCACTGTGATAAGAGGGCTGCTGGGTCCCCAGATGCAGAAAAAGACAGTCCCAACTCTGAAGTGGCACAGAGTAAGAGACAAATACACAGTGCTATGCTTTCCTCTCCCCCATACAATGTCAGTTTCATCTTGCAAGCTCTAGCTGTAAAATAATCTTTCCTTCATCTGAACTCTCACACGTTGACTGTTTACATTGTTTCCTTAGCAATTATATATTGCCTTGTGACATTGAGAATTCTCATTTTCTGATGGTGGGTGACTTTTCAAATGTTTATGCCCTGTCTGTCCAATCAATCTGTAAACCTCCTAAAAGCAGAACTGGATTATACTTTAGCATCCTCACCAATTCTGCCAGAGTGCCCTGAACAATAGAGGAGCTTAAAGATGTTTTTTACTTGCTTCAAAGTAATGATTTACTTTATTGGAGGTATTTCTCCCCATCTTCCTAGCCATGTCAAAAAAAAATGAGCAACGGATCACTATCAAGTCAATCAAAATAAAAATAGTTTTTAATAACACAGGAAATGAAAATAAAATTGTTTCTAAATAACTTGAAAAAATACTTAAGTTAGAACATAGTAACAATCTTCCATTAAACTGTTACATAGTCTTTTTGAAAACTGTCTGCAACATGAGTATTCCCAAAGCAGCTCAGATACTTTTTGGAAATTTCTTCTGGTCATAAAGTTCTTCCTCCCATTCAGCAGATTCTCATTGCTTAGTTCTGTTCCCCTAGTACCACACATGATAAACTGAAACCCTCCTTCCATTGCTCAGGCATTTTTTAGTAATGTAGGCAAAATGTTAATACAACAGTTGAATGAATCTACTTGGATCAGAGGAGAAACTGCTGAGATTCTGATTTTATATTCTCTCTAAATCTTGTTTCTGTATTAAATGACCTCAGTCCTTTCAATTATTCTTCATACATCATAATTTTTAGACCCTTCTTCATTCTGGTCATGCTTACCCAACATGCTTTAGAGCAATAATCAAGACTCAACTAGTGGACTAACACCCACTGACCGGGTCCAACCAGTTACAAATCAACTTAATTATGAGAAGTTCTGAGACAGACCCTGGTACAGTCCATCATTTCACTTCCAAGAGACATAGTGACAAGAGTCCTTTCTGATTCACCTGTGCAAGTTTCAACTTGCCTGGCTTATTGGGGTTGCTGAGAGGGCTTCATTTGTTTCCATCAGAGTGTATTTTACATTTCTTGATTTTTCTGTATCTCAAAACTTTTGTAATGACCCATATTACTATTACAAACTAGTTCACATTTATCCAACCTGTCTGCGAGAGTATTATGAAGACATACTTTAAAATGGCCTCACTGAAATCTAGACATACCGTGTTTTTCTGATTCATCGATTTGGTGACCCAAAAGGAAGCGATATTAATGCAGCAGGGTTTTTCTTAAGAAGCCCATGCTGGCTCATAAATGTCAATTTTCTAAGTGCCCACGAACTCTCTACTTGACAGTGTGCTCTAGACTTTTGCCCATCTAATGTCTTACCAGAAACTAGTTTACTAGACAACAGTCTGTGGAATCTTTTTTCTTTTTTAATAATTAGTAAATCTGCACTCCCCATTTTTGAAAACCATATTCCTGTCCTTCACAGTGTCTTCAAGGTCACTAAGTGAAATTCAGTAACTAGACACACCCAGTTAGCACAACTACAGCTTTAATTTAAGCTCTGTGAGCCAAGAACAGCAAAACTCAATGGAGAATGGAAAGAAAATATAATAAAACATAAATCGGTGGGAAATAACCGTGAACTTGTCTCAAATTCTTATTTGAAACAGTACCTCAAATCCATAGCACTATTAGGTGTATTTCCCAAACCACAGGATAACCTGAATACTATTCCTAAGAAGATAATCTGTGGGCAGAGTGACAGTAAGGAAGGTTTGAGGAGGATTGCATACATGCCTTGGATATTCAAATTCACAGCTCCACAGTAAAGATTCTAAGTAATCTGCCAGTTAAACAAGTCATTTAACTTATTTTCACCCAGTGCTTCTGAAATTTGTTTCATCACTAAGTCCTTTCTTCAATGTTGCAGCACTCATTAACAGTGCACACCTCACTATATACTGATGTGCATGCAATGTTACCTGCACTGTTTGGTTTTGTTGAGACAGAGTCTCAAGCTGTCACCCTGGGTAGAATGCTGTGGCATCATAGCTCACAGCAATCTCGAACTCCTAGGCTTAAGCGATTCTCTTGCTTCAGCTTCCCAAGCAGTTGGGACTACAGGCGCCCACCACAACGGCCCAGCCATTTTTTGGTTGTAGTTGTCATTGTTGTTTGGCAGGTCCAGGCTGGATTCAAACCCGCCAGCTCTGGTATATGTGGCTGGCGCCCTAGCTGCTTGCGCTATAGGCGCCGAGCCAGCCGAACTGTTTTTTAGACTCTAAACTTGTATACTCCTTAAGATAAAGAATCAACTATGTTAGTTTGGCAGGTCTATTCACCTCTCAAAGTCTTTATGTCAAAGCTGTTAATCCAAAACTTATTTTCTCAATGCCAACTTCATTACATGCTGTTAATCTGTTTAACATCACAATACTATTTGCTTGAAAGCACTTTGGAAAATTCTAGCCAATTTCCCCAAAAAGATATTTAAGCCATATTTTTCAAAAATCTCAACAGCTACTGGGTGGCGCCTGTGGATAACTGGGTGGGGTGCTGGCCCCATATACCAAGGGTAGCGGGTTCCAATCCAGTCCCAGCCAAACTGCAAACAAAAAATGGCCAGGCCTTATGGTAGGTGCCTGGGGTCCCAGCTACTCAGGAGCCTGGGACAAGAGAAATGCCTAAGCCCAGGAGTTGGGAGGTTGCTATGAGCTGTGATGCTACTGTACTCTACCAAGGGCAATAGAGTGAGACTATGTCTCTAAACAAAACAAAACAAAACAAAAAATCTCAACAGCTGAAGCTGACTTGTTCTGCAAAAATTATGATCCCAGTTTATATACTAGAGCACATGGCTCTTTTCATAAGAAAGCTATTTGCTAATGCTCAAAATTAAAGATGTTATCCAAAAATCTGTAAGAAAAAAAAGCAGGATTTCAACCTAACTCCTCACACCAAAATAAATTCCACGAAAGAGTTAAATGTTAAAACTCTTTACATCCTAAAATAACTTACTAGACAAAAACATGTGGGAATGTCCTAATTTAATCTCAATATAGTATAGATAAAGATTCTCTAAAAAATGACACAAAAAACTCAAAAGCTAAAAATAAAAGTTTAAAAAAGTTCGAGGGCAGCGCCTGTGGCTCAGTGGGTAGGGCGCTGGCCCCATATATGGAGGGTGATGGGTTCAAACCTGGCCAGCTGAAACAGCAGTGGCAACTGCAAAAAAAAACAGCTGGGTGTTGTGGTGGGCACCAACAGTCCCAGCAACTCAGGATGCTGAAACAAGAGAATCATCCTAGCCCAAGAGCTGGAGGTTGCTGTGAGCTGTGATACCACAGAACTCTACCAAGGGCAACACAGTGAGACTGTCTCAAAAAAAACTAAAAAAGTTTGAATATGTTTTAAAATTTTAGACTTTGGAATTTAAAATTTTGAACCCCTTGCCCAAGCCTAAATTTAAAGGATAAACTAAACTATAATAACTATACCACACAAAGAGCCAATTCCCTCAATACATAAAGAGTTCTTACAACTCAATAATAAAATGACTAATAATCTAGTCAAAAACGAGAAAGGATTCTGCCAAAACAGTTCACAGAAAAGGAAATAAAAATGGATTTAGAGCATGTAATCATCTTTATTAGGAATCAGATGATCTGAAAATGAAACTATAATGCAATATCATTTTCACTAAGAAACTGGCAAATATAAAAATAATATATAACATTCCAGGTTGATAAAATTGTGGAGCAAATAGCCCTCTCATACATACATGACTGTCCAAAGAAAGCAAATTGGGAATATTTATAAAATCTAAATATGCACATTCTCTTTGACCTAGAAATTGTGCTTTTAGAAATCTATCCTGCAAGAATACTCACACATGCACAACGACTTACCTACTCACAAATTTGCTAATCACAGTACTACATAATAGCAAAAGCTGGGTGGTGAATGTGCATTGGTAGGTTAAATCCATACCTGAAAACTAAGCAACTGTGAACAAAAACAATGACTGTACTCTATTGTATTCTTGTGCGATGAGTTTTTTTTTTTTTTGAGACAGAGTCTTCGGTAGAGTGCTGTGGCGTCGTAGCTCACAGCAACCTCAAACTCTTGGGTGTAAGTGATTCTCTTGCCTCAGCCTCCCAAGTAGCTGGGACTACAGGCACCCATCACAATGCGTGGCTATTTTTTTTTTTCTTTCAGTTTTTGGCCAGGGGCTGAGTTTGAACCCGCCACCTCCAGCATATGGGGCCGGCACCCTACTCCTTTGAGACACAGGCACTGCCCCTCTAAATTTTATCTTAACATTTTCCTATCTTTAGTGGTCATAAGATTTTTCATTCTCTTCTCAACTTTTCCTTTTCTCATTTTTGTCTCATTCTTTTTTATTATTTGAGTGTTTAACATCTCCCATTAGTCCTATTCAAGAAAATATTTTTAGTTTCTTTCTTTTTTTTTTTTTTTTTTTGTAGAGACAGTCTCACTTTTTCGCCCTCAGTAGAGTGCAGTGGAGTTGCTCCAGCAACCTCCAACTCCTGGGCTTAGGCAATTCTTCTGCCTCAGCCTCCCAAGTAGCTGGGACTACAGGCACCTGCCACAACGCCTGGCTATTTTTTGTTGCACTTTGGCCGGGGCTGAGTTTGAACCCGCCACCCTCAGTATATGAGGCCGGCGCCCTACTCACTGAGCCACAGGCGCCTCCCATATTTTTAGTTTCTTATGTTGCTAATTAACGATCCCAAGGAACAGTCTGATACTTTTTAACCATATGCATAGACACCTATCATAGCAACGGTATTTCCTTCCACTGCAAAAATCTCAGTTCTTCTTCTTAGAGCCCAGTATTGTCTCAGTCCCAAACATCTGCCCCAATAGAAGTCAAGCTCTGGACTGGCAGCTGCCTCTCCAATTTTCCATCTGCTTTTCATTACGATTTCCAATGAGTCAACAGGAAGGTATTCTGAGGAAAGGAGAAAGAGGCCTTTAGACAGGCCTTTCCTCCACCCACAACCCCTAAAAATACAGCTCTTGCCAAATGATCTAAGGCAATTTCCAATCCCATTTGCCACTCCTGTCTGCATGAGGTCACTATTTAACAAATAAGAAATTGGTAGGAAGGAACACCTTTCTAAGCTAAATACAAAGCATTTATCAGGTAAGAAGGAAAGAGCAATCAGGAAGTGTCCAAGACTTGAGTTAGACACAAAAATACATAAGACAAATTAGAAACTTGCCGTTATAAAGTCAGAGTGGCAGGTGGAAGAGACTGCAAGCAATAGCTCCAGTCCCCCAGCCACTTGACAGCCAGGCAAAGCGAACTTGATGTTGGACTTAAAGTTTATCCCTTCAGTGTCTTAAGAGTTTAAGAGTGCTAATATCGATGTCACACAAACATAGACTTAAATTCCACAGAAAGTTATACGACCTTGGAACAAGTGATATTAACTCATTTTCCACAGTCTCCCTCCATCATCCTAGCTAGAGCACCATGGTATCATAGCTCACAGCAACCTCAAACTCTTGGATTTAAGCGATCCCCCTGCCTCAGCCTCCTGAGTATATGGGACTGCAGGCGCCTATCACTATGCTGGGCTAAATTTTCTATTTTTAGTAGATCCAGGGTCCAACTCTGCTTGGGCTCCTTTCAAACTCCTGAGCTCAAGAAATCTACATACCTTGGCATCCCAGAATGCTAGGATTAAAGAAAGATGTGAGCCACACCCAGCCTTTTCCCCCTCTTTAAAATAATTTTTCAAAAAGCCTATCTCACAGTAATCTTGTATATAAATTTCATCATCATTCTGCTCAATTAATAGTAGTTACTATTTTTTTTTTGAGACATACTTTTTTTTTTTTTTTGAGACTTAGTACTTCCTTAATTTTAGCATTAGTACTACAGCAGCAGGCTGGAGTATGAGCTAAGAGCAAGAGCCTTGAAGTTCTTGCCAAACCTGAAATCTCGAGTACTTTATATGCTTTATCTACTCAGCTATTCCTGAAGCCTCATGAGGTACTCACTATCTACACTGAATAGATAAGAAATCTAAGAAAAAAGATAAGAAGAGCTCAGAGAGGTTAACTCACTCATCAAGTAAGTCCTTAGCATGAGCCCAGCACATAGTAAGTAAATGGTAATGACGATGACAATGACAAAGATGGGGAGAAACCTAGGACACTGACTTTGGGACAGACAGGAAATACTTTAAGACCTTGAAGATCTCTTAAATTATAGGTCTTTGATTGGGCTTCCTTTTAGCTGTCTTAAACGTAAAGCACTGAGGTTCCATAATAAAATGACTTATTGAAATAACTAATTCTTCCCAACACACAATTATAATAAAAAAAAATCTTTTAAGGCCAGGCATGGTTACTCACACTTACAATCCTAGCACTCTGGAAGGCCAAGGCAGGAAGATCCCTTGAGCTCA
This sequence comes from Galago senegalensis, assembly GCA_963575145.1. Lineage (NCBI taxonomy): Eukaryota > Metazoa > Chordata > Mammalia > Primates > Galagidae > Galago > Galago senegalensis. The sequence goes on from CAUYTI010027498.1 coordinate 15,038, forward strand.
GGGGTTCAAGCGAAACTTTATCTCTACTAAAAAGAAAAACTAGCCAGGTATTGTGTGGTAGTCCCAGATATTTGGGAGGCTGAGGCAGGAGGATTGCTTAAAGCCTAGGAGTTTGAGGTTGCTGTGAGCTCTGACACCACTGTACTCTACCTAGGGCTGAAATAAGACTGTGCCTCAAAAAAATAAATAAAATTTTTTAAAAACACAATATTTAAACGTAAGCAAGTAAACTCTTGCTCTTCAACACAAAATCATTATATGGTTAAAATTTCTTGATTCATATATTGTCAAACCACAGGGATCAGTCATACTACTGGGAGCATTCCAGTAAGAAAAAAAAATAAAACAGAGCAGTACAGTCCTGATTGGATCAGGTAGGGCACTGGCCCTCACACAGCCAGCTCAAAGATACTTGTCTCTAGGCAACCAAACTGTGAATTAAACAAACTGCCCCAGTAATATGAATCACTTCCGGATGGTCTCACTTTGCCTACCAGCACTTTCTTGCACAAATACTTCTTGTCAAGGGGTTTATTTAGTAGCCCCAATTAGAAACAACCAAGAGTTGTTCAAAGAGTTCATCAAATACTACATGGCCTAAAAATGTTCAAAACATGCCCTGCTACCAACCAGAATCCCCAAATTGCTACACTGTGAAGAGGAAATTATACAGAAATCAAAGACAGGTGGGTCACCAGGTAAAGCCAGAGAATGAAATTCCTACACCAAACTGAGTCCTTAAATATGTTTTATTGTCTTGACGTTAAGGGCATTAAATTAATAAATACAATTACCGTTCTCACCTGTAACAGCAGAAGAAATATATGCCAAATTAGTTCAAACTAACGGGCTTACTTAACCCAGACAGACTTTTTCTCAACCTTGACTAGTGGACAATCAACACTGGTGTTCCTTGGTCACACATAGCTCAACATCTACTGAAAAAGTATGCAACCCAGCTTTCTTGGCCACCCACTCCTCTTTTCCACACCAAACGCATCTTACATGTGCCACACTATTCTCCATGAACTGAATAGAGACCATTTAATCTATTCACAAGAAAGAAGGAGACTTAGTCAAAAATGAAAACTATAATAAGGTGGAGCAACGACCATTAACAGAACCAAGGAAAAGGACTCAAGACGGTAGAAAATCAAGTCAGTGAAACAAAAGACACTGAAGACTCATCCAGGATGGCATTTTGATGTGAGCACACAACCAAGAACAAACTATGCAGGTCTAACCTCCAGGGCTGAACTACAGTCAATTATTAAAGGTGTAACAATTTCCTAGAGCTAAAATAAAACAAAATAGATACTACAAATTATTTAAAAAACAAAGAAAAAGGATATTATAAAGAAGAGTTTCCACACGATAAGCAAAACTGATAAGCAACTATAATCAACTCAACATGTAACTTGGAACAAGAATTCTATAAGTTTCACAAAAAATGTAGGTGTCATCAAGCTATAATTAAGCTAGCTTCAGACGTCATTTCTCAATATTAAGTACAAGCAAATGAAGTCATATACATTTTCCCTCAAATGTGAAAATAGCTTACCCATAAGAATGTAAACAAATCCTGAACTATATATAATATTTGAAAAAGTAGACATCAATTGCTAATGTTTGTAGAAAAGATGGTTTTTAAATATTAGAACAATTTAGAAACAAAGATTTTTTCTTAAAAAAATTAAAAAACAGAAAACCTAAAAGAATATAAAACTGCAAATTTTAGCAAGGTTTTAGAGAAATTAAATTATTTAAGTTGTGAATTGATAGAATAAATTACAAGCAAAAAGATTAACATTTAAACTCCATAAAATTTAAAACTACAATGAAAAACCAAATAAAATGGAAAATCAAGTGAAAATGTTTGTAACAATATGACAGAGGTCAACATATAAGAGAGCTCATGAAAGTTAGCATGACCCCAGAAGATGGGCAAATGACAAGAACAGAAAATTTGTGTAAGAAAACAAAATTGGTAAACTTTTAATTGTGTAGGAAAATGTTTAGCCTCTCCAATAATTAAAGCAATACAACTTCAAACTGTAATAAATCTAAATAAATCACAGGGCGGAACCTGTGGCTCAGCAGGTAGGGCGCGGGCCCCATATACTGAAGGTGGCGGGTTCAAACCTGGCTCCAGGCCAGCTTAAACAGCAATGAGAATTGCAACAAAAAATAACTGGGCATTGTGGTGGGCGCCTGTAGTCCCAGCTACTTGGGAGGCTGAGGCAAGAGAATCACCTAAGCCCAAGAGCTGGAGGTTGCTGTGAGCTGTAACACCACAGCACTCTACTGACGGCGACAAAGCGAGACTCTGTCTCAAAAAAATAAATTAATAAAATAAAATAAATAATAAATAAATTACAAACATTAGATAGCAAATGAAAATAGTAATTATGTCAGAGATGTCTGCATTGTCTTACGATGGCCCCAAAACACTCAGTATATACAACATTATAGCTAACATTCAACATATACCATTCAGTATAAACCATATTTGGTTTACTAAATCATTCTTCACTTTCACCACAATATTCAATAAATTATATGAGATGGTTAACCTTTTGTTATAAAACAGGCTTTGCGTTAGATGATTTTGCCCAACTGTAAGTTGATGTCAGTATTCTGATCAATGTCTGAGGTAGGCTAGGCTAAGCTAGGATACTGAGTATGTCAGGTGTATGAAGGACATTGTAATGGATTTATCAGAAAGCAACCCCATCATAAATCCAGGAGCATCTGTATACCAATTTAAATCTGAATTTGTGATTACAAAAAAATAAGAAGTCACAAGTCTTCTCTTTTTATTATAAAATTCCTTATCATTATAAAATCCATTTTAAATATATAGAACAGCAATAAATAAAAAGGAAAAATCTTCTCACACCCTCTGCCCCCATCCTACGCTCTAGGTGTATCCTCTATTTCTGGTATTTCCCTTTAGACAAAGTTTAGTCTGAGGTGAAATAACCAGGACAACCATTCTTTAAGGTCTAGAAAATGCCTAGAAAATTTCCTAGAGAAGTATATTAATGCCCCATCATCTACATACTAAATCTGCTTTTGCCCAAAGACCAGAGTTGTCTACCATATTTCACCGTGCCAGGCACTCACCCCATGGTGCCCGGAGGCACAGCGCCCCCATTCTGCAGAGCACACATCTGGGCTAACTTCCTGCAGTTAGAAAACTTGCAAAACCAAAATCATAACTCACATCTGCCAAAACTCAAAGTTTCATTCTTTTCATTTCGACAAGATATCTCAACATTCAAGATTTTTAAAGACATTTTATTCAGACTTTTTGAATTTCTGTTTTACTTAACTGTAAGCATTATGAGAGCATAAAATCATATTACTTTTCTTAATAATAATGGTGAGTACTAACTAGCTTGATACACACCAGACTACTCTCCACATTTCTTTTTTTTTTTTTGCGACAGAGCCTCAAACTGTCCCCCTGGGTAGAGTGCCCTGGCATCACAGCAACCTCCAACTCCTGGGCTCAAGCGAGTCTCTTGCCTCTGCCTCCCAAGTAGCTGGGACCACAGGTGCCCGCCACAACGCCCGGCTATTTTTTGGTTGCAGCTGTCCTTGTTTGGTGGGCCCAGGCTGGATTTGAACCCATCACCTTAGGTGTATGTGGCTGGTGCCTTAGCTACTTGAGCCACAGGTGCCGAGCCCTCTTCACATTTCTTAACTGTAAATTTTGCTAAGTATTTCAGCTATATGGTAAGGCAAAAAGCTTTTGGTGGCTATACTAGGAACTAATATTCCCATTTATAAGATTGTTACTTTGTGAAAAACACTTAATTTCAACCATTTTAACAAATAAACTTTTATTTTTTAATTTTATTTTTTTGAGACAGAGTCTCAGTAGAGGGCCATGGCACTCACAGCAACCTCAAACTCTTAGGCTTAAGCAATTCTCTTGCTTCAGCCTCCCAAGTAGCTGGGACTACAGTGGCCTGCCACAACACCTGGCTATTTTTTTGTTATAATTGTCATTGTTGTTTGGAAGGCCTGGGTTGCATTTGAACCCACCAGCTCTGGTGTATGTGGCTGGTGCCCTAGTTGCTGAGCTTCAGGTGCCAAGCCACTTATTATTTTTTAAACAAATACAGTTTTAAATGCAACCCACTTTTTATGGTAGAATCTGTTCAAGACAGGTGCACTAAATTAAAGTCCAGAAAAGAGAATAAAGTCTCCATCTATATCACCACTCTAAAAGCCAAAGATAAACCCTACCCATACATCCACTTGGTAATTATGAATGCATCCGCCTCCTCCTAGTCTCTATGGGCTGTTAAATAGTTTCATGCTATGGGCCCTAATCACATTGGGTCTTGTGAAGTAAGTAAACTAGATCTCTCATTTATAAAAGGAGAGCTTGGGTCAACCTCTTATAAATTATCTCCTTCAATCTTTAAGCCAAGTGTTTTTCAACCTTTTTTATCCCAGGGCACACTTGAACTTGTAGTTATCCACGGCACACTTGAATTACATTGGATCAAAAAAAAAAAAAAAAGAGTGGAAAAAAAAGAACATGCATACTGTGCTTTGAACTACTTTCAAAAATAAATTAATAATCTTTAAAAATTTTCATGGCATATCTAAGATCCTCTCCACAGACATCAGTTGAAAATCACTGCTTTAAGTGATGATTCTTCCTTTGAGAAGTCTAGAAGCTGCAGGGTACACTATTTATTCTTCCTAGCCACCTCACTTATCCGTTTTATTTTCTTGCCTCTTAAGTATCTTAACTTCTGTTTTCATGATCACAGTGTGCAAGCCTGGATATATCTAGATGTTCCTGAAATCCAGTACCATTTAGAGCAGAGGTTCTCAATTTTCCTAATGCCACGATCTTTTAATACAGTTCCTCATATTGTGGTGACCCCCAACCATAAAATTATTATTATTTTTGTTGCTACTTCATAACTAAAATATGTGTTTTCTGATGGTCTTAGGCAACCCCTGTGAAAGTTTCATTTGATCCCCAGAGGGATCACAACCCATAGGTTGAGAACCGCTGATTTAGAGGGAAAGAAGATCTGAAGAGCCCATCCTAGAAAATGCCCATCCTATGCCAAGAATAAAGACATATGCACAAAAGAGAATTTGTTCTCAAGAACTAATTTCTTTCTTTCTTTCTTTCTTTTTTTTTTGAGACAGAGCCTCAAGCTATCACCCTGGGTAGAGTGTCATGGCATCACAGCTCACAACGACCTCCAACTCCTGGGCTCAAGCAAGTCTCCTGCCTCAGCCTCCCAAGTAGCTGGATCACAGGCACCCGCCACAATGCCCCACTATTTTTTGGTTGCAGTGGTCATTGCTGTTTGGCAGGCCCAGGCTGGCTTTGAACCCGCCAGCTCAGGCGTACACGGCTGGCACCTTAGCCACTTGAGCCACAGGCACCGAGCCACAAGAACTAATTTCTTTCTAAGATACTTTTTCAATTTCCCTGAATTACAGAAGATAAAGTGCTTCTATTTAGTACTAAGCTCTACTTAACACTGGAGTTTCTGACAATTTCCAACCAGCCTCAGCCCTTTCCCTTTTAGGAGGGATGTGTGCCCTGCCACTTGAATGTGCACTATGGGCAGTCAGCAGGGAAAAGATGGCCTATGGCAGACTTAAAAGTGCACACCAGGAAGTCTCTGAAATAAGGAATCATACCGACAAACTCCCAGAGTGCAGGAATTAACCTCCTCCCTATGACCTTTTCTTTTGGAGACAGGATCTCACTCTGTCAACCCAAGCTGTAGTACAGTGGCCTGCCTCATCATAGCTTACTGTAGCCTCAAACTCCTGGACTCCAGTGATCCTCCCATCTGGGCCTCCCAGAGTGCTAAGATTACAGGGATGAGCCACCACACCTGGTATGTAACCTATAACCTAACAATTTTCTTCCCTTTCCAGTACTACTCATACTTTCTTCTTACCCACACACTTCCCTAGTTCTGCCCTTTATAATGTTCACTTCTTGGTTATTTTCATCTGATCTATTTTCTGATCTTTCTATACTTTCTCCTATCCAAACACCTGAACATCTACTTTATTTCACATATTTAAATATTAAATTTACCTCCTTCTATTGAATGAAAATGTATCCATTTCTCCTACATAATTGCTTCTTAGCCAAAACAACAGGCAAAAGGATATAAATAAACATACACTGAAGCATAAACAGTAATTTAAGATGTCTGTGTTTGCAAAGCTCTCTATCTACTATGCAGCCCTTAGCAAAAAAGCCTTGAATCCTTAACTGACATTAGTAGAACAGCTTAATTTTAATATTGAAGTTACTCTCCAAAACTAAAGCAGAAATCTTCATATTTTCTACTTCTCAATCATCCCCTGAATACACTTTTATGAATTAACCCTAAATTTTCCCACTTAACCTTTTGAGGAAGCACAAACCCACATCCACAACACATTCTCATCTCCCTACACACACAATGTTACACTCAGTGTCTCCACAAATTCGCATTCACTTGGTCTACACTCTCCTCTCTTTTCCTAAGAAAGAGCTGTTACAGGTACAGCAGAAAATGAAGTGCTGGAGATATACAATGGGGCCACTGTACCAAAGGGTGGAGTTTGTAGTGTGTGGGAGAAGAAGCGGGATTATAAATAGAATTGAAGAGGAGAACCTTTTCTCCCTTGGATCTCTCTGATCTTTACTGCTGCCCTTGGAGAGACTGTAAATCCCAGACCGTGGGGCCCCTCCAACTTTGGACGGATGGAGATTATGGAAAAAAACCAGGATGGGGCCAAACAAAAAAGGTAAATTGGGCCTTGTGCTAGAGGGGAAAGAGAAACCCTAGGAACACATAAGATACGGGCCAGCTCACTGTGGCAGAAGAAAAAGCTGGGAGCTGAAGCCCTAGGTAATAAAGAAGAGAATGTAATTTGTCTGCAGTGCACCTAAAACATATTTTATGGGTGACAGCAACAACATCAGGTGGCTGCTAGGCATGCTAGTCCTCTTTCTTCAAAGTAACATTCCAAGACTTTTCTTAGTTATCTCTCGTTAGAAAATCTAAACAGAATGGGGCCCAGTGGCTTACACCTGCATACCAGCACTCTGGGAGGCCAAGAGGGGAGGATCACTTGAGCTTGGAAGTTCAAGACCAGCCTGAGCAAGCGCGAGAGCCTGTCTCTAAAAAAATAGCCAGGCGTTGTGGGGGGTGCCAGTAGTCCCAGCTACTGGGAAGGCTGCAGCAGGCGGATCACTTGAGGCCAGAAGTTTGAGACCAGCCTGAGCAACAAAGTAAGACCTACATCTCTAGACAAGAACAGAAAAATGAGCAGAGCCTGGTAGCGGGTACCAGTAGTACCAGCAACTTGGGAGGGTGAGGCAGGCAGACAGCTTGAGCCCAGGACTTTGAGGTCACAGTGAGCTATGACTTGCTTTACAGGCCATATACAGTTAAGAACCACTGTATATGACCTGTAAAAAGTGACAGAAACTATTCTTCAATCAAGAAAACTACAGTAGAGGGCAGCACCTGTGTCTCAAGGAGTAGGGCACTGGCCCCATATACTGGAGATGATGGGTTCAAACCCAGTCTGAGCAAAAAACTGCAAAAAAAAAAACTACAGTAGACCAAGAAAACTCAGGCTTCAGTTTCCTCATTGAAATGAAGTGGTTAAACTAGATTAACAGTGGTTTTGTGGAAGTGGGGATAGTAGCCAAGATATCCTCTATAAAAAGAAAATTTTACTGTGGAAATCCAATATAAAAATGAGGGCAGAACTGCTTGGACAAAGGAAGGACGGTAGGCTGTGGCTCAAAAGAATCACCAAGGCCCAATGGAGCACAAGACAGTCTCTTACACCAGCTGCAGCTTTTAAATTCTTTGACCTTCTGGACAGTGCCTATGCTCAGTGGGTAGGGTGCCAGCCCTGTATACCAAGGGTGGCAGGTTTGACCCCGGCCCCGGCCAAACTGCAACCAAAAAAAAGCCGGACATTGTGGCAGGCACCTGTAGTCCCAGCTACTCGGGAGGCTGAGGCAAGAGGATCACCTTGGAGGCAAGAGGATCAGCCCAGGAGTTGGAGGTTGCTGTGAGCTACGACGCCACAACACTCTACCAAGGGCCATAAAGTGAGATTCCATCTCTAAAAAAATAAGAATTAAAAAAAAATTCTCTGACCTTCTATCAGAAGTTCACAATTTAAATGACAGAGAATTTTCTTTCTTTCTTTCTTTTTTTTTTTTTTTGAGACAGAGTCTTACTTTATCACCCTTGGTAGAGTGTGCCAAGGCTTGATAGCTCACAGCAACCTCAAACTCTTGGGCTCAAGAGATCTTGCCTCAGCCTCCCAAGTAGCTGGGACCACAGGTGCCCGCCACAATGCCCAGCTATTTTTTAGAGATGGGGTCTCACTCTTGCTCAGGCTGTCTCGGACTTGAGAGCTCAAGCTATCTGCCCACTTTGGCTTCCCAGAGTGCTGGATTATAGGTGTGAGCCACCATACCTGGCTGATTTAATAATTTTCTTCCCATACATGATTCATAGGAGAAAATTACCCTTTTCTAATGGCATATTCACCTCTTACTTCCACTCTAAGGTTAGAGTTATCCTCCCCACCTAAACCATCACTAAAACTCCAGCTATTTTCCTGGAAGAGTTTCAAGCTCAAAAAGTGAGAAGGCACACATAATGCAGGTTAGTGGTTGCTCCAGGGGAAGGAAAATGAATGGGATGAGAGAGGGTCACAAAGTAGACTCTGAATTCAGTTATGTTTATTTCTTTTTGAGAGGAAAGGGAAATATCAGAAGGGTAACACTTGTTAGTTCTGAGATACAAGAATGTTTGCTATCTTGTTCTCTGAACTTTCCTGTAGTGTTTTAAGATTTTCAGGATTTAAAAATATATATTTTTTCAAAATTAAAGAAAAACCCACTTGTTTGAAACATCCTTGATTTTCACTAATTTTGATTACAATGTCACTTGTTCACCCTTTCTAAAGCTCATTTATAGAAGACTTGGTCTATATTAATCAGTTTGATTTAAAGATTCCATATTGTATATCAAATCATCATATTGTAACCCATAAATATACAGTTATGATTTAATAAAAAATTAAATTAAAAAAACATAATTTGAAAAATCAAAAGAAAAACAACCCATAGTCTATAATTCCATTCATCTCCCCAGGCACCTTGTAAAGAAACACAAGCACCAGAAAAAAAGAAATGAATCACTGATAACAAACTGACACTCTAAAACTAAGACCCCCCAAGCTCTTGGAGCATCTGAAAAAGGAAAAGAGTAGTCTTACATTCACTTTAAAAGAATGCAGAGGATGCTGCCTTTGAATATTGCTCAATGGATGGACCTATACCCACAGCACTATACTTTTAAGCCTCCCAAACCAAGTACACACTCTGTAAATCATAGGAAGAAGGGACTCAATTCATACATAAATCAACACCAGTAAAGAATCACTAAAACAATAAAGCCAAGAACTTCAAACCCTAAAAATGCTATTTCTCCCCACCCCAGTTAGTAATGCCCAAACATGCACCATTAAACTTGAGACTGAACAGCATGAATCTTAATTCAGTACACTGAAATGTCCATCCCAGTGTTTCGCGATAAACTGTCATCAAGGGTACTTACTTCCAAGAATGAACCCCTTACCTATACTAATTCCCTCAACTAACCAGCCTCCCAGTTACACCTGCAACACACACAAAGAAATCTCTGTGCACATATTAGTTGCGTTCTCCTAGATTCTCTACAGCCCATCTTTACCTCTTTGCTTCTTCCAGATGACAAAGGTACTCATAAGCCACATTCTGCCGTCTCCTTTCATCCATCTCCTCTGCAGTAAGTCTCTCATTATCCAGGACAGCTAAAAGATTAAAGAAAAAAATGTAAATATCAGGATCTGTAACCTTCCTGAGTGATAAAAGAATACCACACATCAAATTCCTGCTAGTTACCCCAAAGGTCACTAACTGGTATGTGTGGACAGCTAGGTTTACTAAAATGACCTTCCTAAAAAAAGAACTATAGGGTTTCAACTATACTCATCTTGCCCCTTTAAAAAAATACCAGATAAACAAAAAGAAAAAACAATTTTTTTGAGACAGACTCTCACTGTGTAGCCTTGGGTAGAGTGCCACGGTGTTTTCATAGCTCACAGCAGCCTCAAACTCCTGGGCTCAAGAGGTTTTCCCGCCTCAGCCTCCCCAGTTGCTGGAGCTACAGGCACCAGCCACAGTGCCAGCTAGTTTTCCTATTTCTGTTTTTTATTTTATTTTTTTGAGACACAGTCTCACTTTGTTACCCTTGCTGGAGTGCCATGGCGACACAGCTCAAGCTCTAGGGCTCAAGCGAAACTCTTGCCTCAGCCTCCGGAGTAGCTGGGACTACAGGCACCCACCACAACCTGGGCTATTTTTAGAGCCTGGTTCTCACTCTGGCTCAGGCCAGTCTCGAACTCCTGTATTCAAGCAATCCACCCACCTCGGTTGCCCAGAGGGCTGGGATTACCAGAGAGAGCTACCACGCCCTGCCCCTAGTTTTCCCATTTTTAGTAGAGTTGGGGTCTCACTCTCCCTCAGGCTGTTCAACTCCTGAGCTCAAGCTAACCACCAGCTTCGGCCTGTGGGAATGTTGGGATTACAGACGTGAGCTACTTAGCCCAGCAAGGGAAAAAACAAACAAAAAAAAAAAACACAAAAACCAACTTTTTAAATGTATGATAATAAGCCAACAATTACTGACAATTAAGTGGCAGTAATTATACTAGGCATTGTAGATGTATTCTCTCATTGAAATCCACAACAATTCTGTGATTATCACTTTATTTACAGATGAGGAAATTGAAGCTGGGTGACCTCAGCCCCACAGCTAAAGTGGCAAGGCCTGGATTCAAACCCTGTGTCCAAAGCTTGAGCTTATAACCTCGAAGCTGCCTGCCTCCTCATGGGCATCCCAGTACCGCACGCGCCCCCAACTCCTCCGAAGGCACCAGGCCTTTCCAGGCCAGCCTGGCCCTCCCCGTTGCCCCCGCTCCTCCCTGCGGCGCCGCTCCCGCTGCCCCGGCCCGCGCGCCCCAGGCCCGCGCCCACGCTGCCCCGCACGTCCGGCTCGCGCGGCTGGGTCTTTGTCCCCCACGGCGCCGCCCGGGTACCGCTGCGCGCACACCTGTCTCCCCATTAAACGCTCCCCTAAGGCAGGGCCGCTCTCGTTGATCTCTAACTCACAAACGTGGCGCAACACATGTAACTGTCGGTGAGTGGAATTAACCTGTAAAAATGAACTGTATTCCCAGGATGTAACACTAAAAACCTCAAAACCCCGAAGGACACTCCTTTAGTCACGTCCCAGGGATGTCCGCGGAAAATGAGGAAGTCAGAGGATTTTTAAATTTTATTTTAATTTTGAAATCCTGACGAGGGGACCCAGAAGGAGAAAGCGCATCAACTCGCCCCAGGTTGCGCCCCTCCGCCAGCGCGGGCCGGGCAGGTCCGGACCCCGGCCAGCCGTGCAGGCAACGCCGCCCCACTAAGCCGCAGAGCCCTGCGCTCGCCGGGCCTCGCCCCAATCTCTGCCGGCCCGGGCGGGTGGCGCCGGGCGGGGCTCGTCCTGCCCAGCCCGGCCAAGGTGGGGAGGCCGCCCGGTCCCCTCTGCCATCTCGCACCCCAGGGGGCCCGGGCCGGCGCTTCGCCGTTGCTGCCCTGCCGGGCCGGCCCTTCCGGGTCCGCGCAGCCCGCAGCCGCCCTGCACCGCCTGCACCGCCGAACCCCGGGAAAACCGCGCCTAGTTGGCCGCGAGCCCCGCCCCGAAGCCCCTGCGCCGCGAAGCCCCGCACTCACAGCCATAGTGCGGCCGGGCCACGCCCAGCCCGTCAACCTCATCCGCGGCGGACATGGCGGCGAAGCCCAGGTCTCTGACAAGCAACCGGTGAGAGCGCGGAGGCGCGGGCGGCGGCTGCAGCTCCTGCCTGGTGCGCGGGCTGCCCGGCCCGAAGCCCCGCCCTTGCGGCCTCGCCCTTGAAGCCCCGCCCCGCGCCTTCGGCCCCGCCCAGGCGGGCTGAAGGGGGCGGGGCCATAACGGGAAGCCCCGCGCTCCCTCCGGCCCCCAGCGCGGCCCCGCCTTGGCTCCCTCTGGTCTCTGCCGGCGGAAGAAGGAGGCGTCCGACTCTCGCCCAGCCCCACAGTCCCGCCCCTGAGAGCCGCCGCCACCGCGACTCCTCCCGGAAGGCTGCGGTACCGCCGCCCGGGATCACAGCCGTGGGCCCCGCCCTTCCGCTGGCGGCCAAGCTAACCTCCTTTGTACAGCAGCTCCAGGAAGGCGGTCCTTCGAGGTGGCCCAGGGCCTTGTAGTGCGATGCAGGCGGGACCCCGTCGCACCTCCGACCTCACTCCCTGCACAGTCCTGCAACCTGCCATCAGGCCGCTGCCAGATTCGCCGGCAGTCCCCAAGTTAGAACTGCTCAGTTTCCCAAGTGTTTGAGATTTGTGTTTTCCAAATGTCCTACCCTTGTTTCCTTGCCATTGTTCTTTGGAAGTTCTCTTTTAGAGGACTCTGCCCGTTTTAGGGATGCCTCTTCGTCCTGCACCTTGTAGCCTGCCCTTAAAATACTGTATTGGAATTCGACAGAATTCTATCCTCAGCCCTTTTTCCATTTTGGCTAACTTTGCTGTCACCTATAACTGCTAACTCCTGAGTTTATTAATGTATCTCCAGACTGGACTACCGGAAGCACTTCAGAATTTTCAGCTCAAATTCCACGTGTCAGATACTGACTCTGCACCTGCCATATTCTGTATTAATAGTAGTACTCAATCCCCGTGCGGACGCCCCAGGCTCCTTGCCACGTGTCCCCGACATTCATTTCTGTGTTATTTCTAAGCTGCCTTAGCTTTTGCCTCTGCCTCACCTTGATTACACTGTTTAGATTGTCATCATCTCTGATCTGCCTTCTGCCAACCAGATCCTCAGTTACCAGACTGTTCTTTCTAAAATGCAAATGCAATTATGTTCCTCTTTTTTATATGTTTTCCCTATTACTCCCTCCAGGGTATGGTCTAAGTTCCTTTGCACGCGCCCCTTCACAGCCTGCCTCGAGGCCTTTTGATCCAAGCATTTTTGATTTATTCACTCTTCCTTCAAACTAAGATACTTGAAATTTTTTTTTTTTGGAGACAGAGCCTCAAGCTGGTTCCCTGGGTAGAGTGCCATGGCATCACAGCTCACAGCAACCTCCAACTCCTGGGCTCAGGCGAGTCTCTTGCCTCAGCCTCCCAGGTAGCTGGGAACACAAGCATCCGCCACAACGCCCGGCCATTTTTTGGTTGCAGCGTCATTGTTGTTTTGGCGGGATCAGGCAGGATTCGGACCCACCACCTTAGGTGTATGTGGCTGGCGCCTTAGCCACTTGAGTCACAGGCACCGAGCCGGTACTTGAAAACTTATTTGAACAACAACAAACCATAGAAAAGGGGTCAAGAGTTAATTTGTTAAACTTACAAATTCAAAAGCTTAAGATTTCTATCTCAAACTTTTCGGTTCAGCTAACCATTTGTATTATTCTAATACATTTTACCAATCACTTTTTATAAACAAAATGATTTTTTGTCCCATGCACTAACTTGACTCAACATCTACAAACACTTTAAATTATGTCTCTATAGCCAGGCATCATAGCAGGTACCTGAATTCCCAGCTACTAGGGAGGCTGGCTGGAGCCTAAGAGTTTGAAGTTGCTGTGAGCTATGATGCCCACACCCCGCCCAGGATGGCAAAGTAAGACTGTCTCAAAAAAGAAAAAAGTATATGTATATATATGTGTGTGTGTGTAGTCTGTAAACTTAATAGATTAGACTTTTCTGCAAGCAACTGGGAAGGATGAGATGAGGATTGCTTGAAGCCAGGAGTTCAAGACCAGTCTGAGCAAGATATTCACAATACATCTAAAAGAAATTATTTTAAGTTACCTGAGCATGATGGTGTACACATTGATTTAGCTGCTCACAAGGCTCAGGCTGGAAGATCCCTTGAACCCAGGCGTTCAAGGCTGCCCTCCAGCCTGGACAAGACCATGTCTCTAAAAAAAAAGATAAAATTTTTAAATATTTTCCTTTTAATTCTTTCAGTTGTCTAATCTAAGGCTTTTTCGAAGCTTAATATTCCTTCTAAATCAAATACACTTACAAATATAATGAAGCTAAACTTCTCTTAGATGGCCCAGTGCCGTATGTAAACTTAGTTTTCAACTTAAAAACCTAAGTCTAGGGTGGTGTCCATAACTCAGTGGGTAGGGCGCTGACCACATACACTGAGGCTGGTGGGTTCAACCCAGCCCAGGCCAGCTAAAACAACAATGATGGGGCGGCGCCTATGGCTCAAAGGAGTAGGACACCGGCCCCATATGCTGGAGGTGGCCAAAAAAACAGCCCTGGCCAAAAAAGAAAGAAATAAAAACACAATGATAACTGCAACAACAATAAAATAGCTGGGCGTTGTGGTGGGCGCCTGTAGTCCCAGTTACTTGGGAGGCTGAGGCAAGAGAATCTCTTAAGCCAAAGAGTTTGAGGTTGCTGTGAGCTGTGATGCCATAGCACTCAACCCCGGGTGACAGCATGAGACTCAATCTCAAAAAACAAACAAACAAACAAAAAACCTACATCTAAAATGAATTTAATTACATATTTAAAATAGAAGTTTACTGTTTATTAGACTAATGGGCCACATTTTCTTAAATATTGCAAGTACATAAGATGTGAAAATATGCACATAATTTTTTTGAGACAAAGTCTCTGTTGCCCTGTGTAGTGTGCTATGACATCATAGCTGACAGCAACCTCAGTCTCTTGGGCGCAAGTGATCCTCTTGCCTCAGCCTCCCAGAGTGCTGGGACTACAGGTGCCCTTCACAACACCCAGCTAGTTTTTCTATTTTTAGTAGAGATGGGGGTTTTGCTTTTGCTAAGGCTGGTCTTGAACTCGTGAGCTCAGGAAACCCACCCACCTAGTTTCCCAGAGTGTTGGGATTACCTGTAGTTCACTCCACTAAGGCTTTCTTTACTTACACGTTTTCTCTGAGTTTGAAAGACACAGAGCCACTAAGACAGTTATTAATTTAGTCAACTGAGATTACTTTTGATCAGAGGTCTCTGTCTGCTAGGCGTTAAGTCCTAGAGCTATAGACTTTCAGAGTCCTTTTTCTCACTGTGCCAACTTTCATTTTGTGCCCCTTTTTATATTATTTCATGGACTTCAAAACTCATTACCTCATCCTCTGACTGCTCTCAGAAATTCAGTAAGTCTTACTCAATTTAACTCTTGATTTTATTTAATATTCACTGGCTTTTAAGGTATGATTGTTGGGTTTGTTTTTTTGTTTTTTTTTTTTTTGAGACAGAGTCTCTCTTTGTCACCCTTGATAGAGTGCTGTGGTGTCATAGCTCACAGCAACCTCAAACACTTGAGCTCAAGTGATTTTCTTGCCTCAGCCTACTGGGGCCTGACACTTGGGCCCAGCTATTTTTAGAGACAGGGGTCTCGCTTTTGCTCAGGCTGGTCTCGAACCTGTGAGCTCAGGGCAATCCACCCGCCCTGGCCTCCCAGAGTGCTAGGATTATAGGTATGAGATATATTATTATTTTAATTCTAAAGCCCTTTGTAATGGGGAGGACTCACAGACATAAATGTCTTTTCTTTGTAATAAGGTTATGAGTTGAATGGGTTCTTGTGTTCTTTCTTTTCTTAGGACCAAATACTTCTAACAGGATTTTAAAGCTATAGTCCATTGAATTGTCAATACCTTACCTAGGCTTGTCTGATGTGTAGTCACACATCATTAAATCATTCCTCATAACTATAATAACTGAAATGCATGGAGCTCTTACTATACTAAGGGCTTCATATTTATTTTCTCCTCTCATCTGTATGATAATTCTACAAAATAAGGATAATGATTATTATAATCATTTTATACTAAAGGAAATGGAAAACTGAGTTACCTGAAGCAAGAGGCAGAGCAGAAACTCAAACCCAAGTTTGTCAAGTGACAAAGCCCACAGTACTGGTCAGTAAATACAAGACTCAGAGAAATACACATTAAGGCAATAACATGCCACTTATCACCTCTTGTCTATCAGAATACCAATGTTTTCTTTTTAATTGATATTATTAGCATAGGAATGAAAAAGCAACCAGTTACGTGAACTGCTAATAGGCTGCAAGTTGATACAATCTTTCTGAAGACAAGTTTGACATTCTGCATCGATCCCAAATGTGAAGATTCACATCTTGGAATATATCCAGGGATACTGTGTTTTAATAAATGTGAGAATTGGAAATTACTTAAATGTTCATCAGTAGGTGTTGAAACCAGTGATGGCACCTGTACACAACGATGACACCTATTTGTACAGCCATTAACAGTGATGATTTGTGGTTTGATCAGGTGTACCTGGCTGTAGGAAACAGAGACCCACTTGTTATATACCTCTAGAGGAGAAACAGCTGGAAGGGAGGCTTTCATTATACTATGTATACTTTACAGGGGTGTCCAACCTTTTTTTTCCTCTGCCACACATTGGAAGAATAAGAGTTGTCTTGACCCACACAGTAAATACACAAACGTAACACAGCTGATTAGCAAAATATAGGTCCGTGCATACATTTCATGCTGTCTGACACTCCAGATGAGCAAACGGTCCTCACAAAATCAGCATGCGGCCCATGGGCAGTAGGTTGGACACCCCTGTAAAGGAATATACAGACTAGAACTGTGGCAAGAGAGTACAGGACAAGGGGACCATGAAGGTTCAATTCCTCTGGGTACCGCTGCTGCTCCACAGAACAGCAGCACTTTCCTCTCAGTGACAACCAGCTTCCTCTGTTCTAATGTTTTCTGTTCCTTTACTATTCTTGCTTTTTTTTTTTTTTTTTTTTTTTTGAGACAGAGCCACAAGCTGTCACTTTGGGTAGAGTACCATGGCATCACAGCTCACAGCAACCTCCAACTCCTGGGCTCAAGCAATTCTCCTGCCTCTGCCTCCCAAGCAGCTGGGACTACAGGTGCCCACCACAATGCCTGGCTATTTTTTGGTTGCAGCCATTATTGTTGTTTGGCCACAGGCGCAGTGCCAAAATAAAATTTACTTATTTATTTATTATTTTTCTTTCTTTCTTTTCTTTTCTTTTTTTTTGCAGTTTTGGGCCGGGTTGAACGCACCAGGGTATATGGGGCCAGTGCCCTATGCCTTGAGCCGCAGGCACTGCCCTTTTCTATTGTTGCTTTTTAATTGATATTATTAGCAAGTAGCTGGGACTGCAGCACCCACAGCTCAGTGGTTAGGGTGCAGGACACATACACCAGGGCTAGCGGGTTCAAAGCTGTCCTGGGCCTGCTAAAAACAACAATGACAACTATAACAAAAAAATAATTTTTCTATTTTTAGGAGAGACAGGGTCTTGCTCTTGCTCAAGCTGGTCTCAAACTCCTGAGCTGAAACGACCCATCTACCTCAGTCTCCCAGATCCTCTCACAGCATACTAGTATTTGATACCCTTCATCTTACCTCTGTGTGCTAAGAGCTAGAATTGTCCTACAATTCTCCAATTTAAGGCTGAGGAGACCAAGACTTGGGAAAGTTAACAATTTCCCAAAGATTACACAACAAGTGACATAGCCAGGATTCAAACTGCATTTGATCTGAAGCCCATGTATATGCACATTATTCTCCATGATGTGCCACTTCCAACTGTGGTTGTGGCTACCTAGGCGGCTGAGTGAAACTTCGTGAGGCTGTAGCCACCAAGAATGTGATGGACTTTGTTACAGTTTGGGTATGGTTTGTCTGGTCCTACCAAGTCTCACATGGAAATTTCACCCCCAGTGTTGGGGGTAGGGTCTGAGGGGAAGCAGGTCTCCCTCTCTCTCGGTCTCTCTCTTATGCACATGCTGCTTCTCTCAACATGTGGTTTACACAGACTGGCTCCCCTTGGCCTTCTGCCATGAGTGGAAGCAGCCTGAAGCCCTCCCCAGAAGCAGATGCTGGTGTCATGCTTCTTGTACAGTGAAATAAACCTCTTTTCTTTATGAATTACCCAGCCTCACCAGACTTAGGTATTCCTTTACAGCAACACAAAAATGGACTAAGGCAGACACAGACATGGCAAAGCACTCTCAAGGGCCTTCAGGCATCAAGACGGGGCTGGGGAACACAGATAAGAAGGGGACTTTTGAGGCCAGGCAGGGTGGCTCACGTTTATAATCATAGCACTCCGGAAGGCCAAGGCAGGTGGATTTCCTGAGCTCACAGGTTCAAGACTAGCCTGAGCAAGAGCAAGACCCTCATCTCTAAAAATAGCTAGACATTGTGGCTCGGCACCTATAGCTCAACCGGCTAAGGCGCCAGCCACGTACACCCAAGGTGGTGGGTTTGAATCCCCAGCCCAGACCTGCCAAACAACAATGACAGCTGCAACCAAAAAATAGCCGGACGTTGTGGCGGGCGCCTGTGGTCCCAGCTACTTGGGAGGCGGAGGCAAGAGACTCGCTTGAGCCCAGGAGTTGGAGGTTGCTGTGAGCTGTAATGC
>CAUYTI010027499.1:0-38556 GCA_963575145.1 Galago senegalensis
GTGGTCCCAGCTACTTGGGAGGCTGAGGCAGGAGACTCGCTTGAGCCCAGGAGTTGGAGGTTGCTGTGAGCTGTAATGCCACGGCACTCTGCCCAGGGGGACAGCTTGAGGCTCTGTCTCAAAAAAAAAAAAAAAAAAAAAGAAAGTCTCTGGCTTTGGTTCTTCTAAGAGAAACCATTCATATCATCAGAAGAAGGTGTTACAGAGCTACTGTACTTTGATTTGGAGGGCTTTTCAAGGTTTGTGCCATGTCAAGAATGAGGGCATTGCTAAGATCTCACAGGTGCTTCCCTAGTGAATGCTTCACTACTTCTCAGCCTCAGGGCCTCAGAAACCTGTCCTTGGATGCGCACGGATGTCCTTGTGACTTCTGTGATGCAGGCTTGCTTTTGCCGACTCATAGGGTCTTACCTGGGTAGCAGGCTGCTAGCTTACTAATGGCAACAAGACTCAGATGCCAATTAGCCTGGAATGCATGGTTCTACCTGCCCAAAGCATTTTCCCCCTAGGGGCCTGATTCCTTAGAAGCCAAGTTCCACCAAGAAGCCAAGAAACCACATTTATCCAGTGCCTGCTGGGAGGACGAAGAATTAAATCAAGAGGAGTTTCTTGTCCTTACAAAGAGTCTTGCAGGTATCTCTTGAGGCCCCCCTCCTGTACCAAAGGGGATGGTTTTCTGTGTTGAACTCAGCTAAGCCCAGATAATGCTTGCAGGAGTGCTGTACCATTGGCCTCAGTAGCTCTCCATTTTTCTTTGTTTCCATGAGTGACCTCTTCCACACTCCTCCTACTGACATCAATCTCCAGATACACTGTGATGCAATCAATTAGATTTCCCATTTTTTTCAGTTATAATCACATCAATCCTGCCTCTTAAGATTGTTTCAGATCACTCAGCAGAAGTTTTGCAAGTTCCAAACTTTTACAGAAAAAAAATGTCTCTTGCTCTATTCCCACAATAGCTAATCTACCAAAGATGAATTTTGCTGGTTTAACTATCTCCTTCAAGTTCTTAGAAGGCCCCTTACCTTAGCCTCTATCTTCTGATAACTGAGTTCATAAAATCTATTCTTAGGCAGTATTTTCTTTGTTCCTCATTTTGAGAACTACTATAATTATTTCCAAGGATGCTCAGTAAATTCTTTCCCTGTTTTTTTTTTAAGTCTTCCAAAGGGAATAAATATGTGCTTCCAATAAGCAACCTTATGGGAAAAAATTCACTACAACATTATTTGTCTTATATGTTTAGTTTCCTGGATCATTTTACATGCAAAGGAATATGGCTTGTGAAAGAGTTAATGTCACCCAAGTGTGACCTATTGCTATGGCCCCAGTAGGCTTCCTTAAAGCCCCCTCAGTGATATTCTTTGAAGGCAGTACTCTTTGGAGGCAGAGTGCATGCTCCAGGCTTCTTACTCCTAGGGGCTAACAGCATGCATGGCACACAGTTGGCAGTCAGAAATCCTTTGTCCCTTGGCTGTTTGATGCCAGGGTGCACCTTCCCTTCCTTTTGTCTCTCCTCTCCTGCTTGCTGCTGTCTCTTGTACAAAAGAGGAGAAAGAGTGGAGGGAAGGGCAGGGGGAAGCTTGGCTCCTGTCAGATTCCCCTTCCTGAGCAAAGGGGTCCTGGCTCCTTCCACCTAGTTATGGGGTCTGGGTGTGGAATTGAGGCAATGCTTCAAGGGTGGGGTGAGTGGAGTGAAGGGGTGAGCCAAGGAGATGAACAGAGAGCACACTGGGGAGAAGCCAGTCTGGATGGGCCTGGCCATGAGGGAGACCATGGATGTATGCCACTAGGCCAGAGATGAGGGAGGAAACTAGAGAGAGACACTTTTAAGAGCAGGCTACACAGCAATTGCTGGGGATCTCCTGTGCAGGTGACAGGACGGACAGTTGCTGCAAACTCTATAGCTGCAGGGGGTTAGATGGTATTGTCACCCAGAGCATAGCTTCAGCTATGCATTTCAAAGGTGTGACTGGTGTCTAGGGGAAGGGGACAAAAGGGCAGAGAGGAGAGTCCTGTGTGGTTGTAGAGCTGTGCCTTAGTCAGGAACCATCCATTTGTGTCCCCTCTGCAGCCTTACACACAGACACCTCCAGAAAACTTAGCTGAATTCATGATAGAGGAGAGTTCCCTAAAGTCCATAGTTGCTCAAAATCAAGCTGAGATTTGCTTACAGAGCCTTACCATATTGTTGACAAAGTCCCCCTAAAGGGTACCCAGCCACCAGGATATACTCATCTGGTTATTTTTCAACAAATCACATCTCTGGGTCCAGAGCTCTGAAGGCAACAACCTCAAGAGGCAAAGTGGCAAATCAAAATTCCTGTCAGAACACTTGAGCCCGCTGATGAGCTTTTCTGCTTGGGCCCAGCTAGTCTTACCAAACAAAGGACAAAGTTAGTTCTGAAATCCTGAAAGCTTGTCTTTTTGCCATCCTCATTCTGGAACTTTCAGTTCTATTTCCTTCCTGGTAGTATAAAGGGAAAAAATCAAATCTACCTAATATACCCATTGAAGGATGATGTTTGAATGTCTTGGTCCAAGCCAACCACTCCAAATGTAGGCAGACATGGACACACACAGTTGGGTCCATGTGTCCTGCATTCATGAGAACTATGGAAGGGATTAGACGCTCTCAGAAATCAGATGTGGGCTCATTGATTTTGCTATCACCGTTTTCATGGTGGCTCTTTTGAAATGAATTCCCACAGTCTGGATATTGAAAAACATGAGTTTTGAGTCCCTTCTGGCTACAAACTAGCTGTTGACATGGCCCCTCTGGGCTTCAGTTTTCTCAGCTATAAAGAGAACTCTTGATCACTTGTAGCTCTGACATCCACTGGTTTGTTTAGCATGTACCTGCAAATTGAGCAGGCTGAAGCCACCTGAGGTGGTTGGAGTGGGATCATTTTACTCTCACCATGGAGGGGAGGGATAAAGAGAATAAATAGAACAAGAGCCTCTAGTAATTCAGAACTTACCACGTTTGCCTGAGTTGAAAGGATGTTTCTGTCTATGCACCTACAGGAGCTATTTAATACTTTATTGCTATTAAATTTTACTGAGGAAGTCTTGAGCTATTGCTTAACCCAGAGGTCCCCAGTTCCATTTCCTTTATGCAGTCACAACTGCACATGTGGAGGGAAATCAACGGGGTGATCTGCCCATGTCTTTTTAGTTGAGAATCGTGACCTCTTATGATGAATTTTTTACTGTCACGTTTTGCTAGTCCGCCTTCTCAGTTCTCACTTTTCTGTCTTCCTGTTGCATTAAAAAAAAAAATGTAGGCCCACGTGCAGTACTTTATGAATCACTGAGTGGGGGAGGGCAGTTCAGCACTACAAGGAACCCTAGCCCTGGTTTTTGTTTAAAATTACCTTAAAAGACGTCTTATTTGAAAACGCAGCATCTTTTCTTATCAGAGGAGGCATGAAAGCCAATTAAGTTGATGGAACCAGGGCTGAGTGTGGTGGCTCATGGCTGTAATTCTAGCACTTTGTGAGGCTGAGGTGGGTCGATTGTTTGAGCTCAGGATTGCTTGAGCTCAGGAGCTCCTGTAGGTGCACAGACAAAAGCATCCTTTCAATTCAGGAAAACATGATAAATCCTGAATTACTAGAGGCTCTTGTTCTATTTATTCTCTTTATGCCTCCCCTCCACAGTGAGAGTAAAATGATCCCACTCCACCCAACTCAGATGGCTTCAGCCTGCTCAATTAATATTTATATTAATAAATATAATCAACCTCCCTGAGCAAGAGTGAGACCCAATCTCTACTAAAAATAGAAAAATTAGCCAGGCATTGTGGCAGGCACTTATAGTCCCAGCTACTCGGGAGGCTGAGGCAGGAAGATCTCTTGAACCCAGGAATTTGAGGTTGCTGTGAGCTATGACATCACAGCACTCTAGTCTGGGTGATAGAGTGAATCTGTCTCAGGAAAAATAAAAGTTTGAAGGAACCAGAAAAAGTGAAGTCAGTAAAGGAAAAATAAAACATGAGAGGTAAAGCTGTAACCCACTCAGCTAATAAGCAAAGCAGGCACCTGCCAGCATTACCCAAGCCTGATAGATTCAAGCCACTCCCAGACTGTTCCTTCCTTTCACAACTGCCCTGACTGCCTCCACAACTGCCAGGGTTCCACATAAAAATTCACACTCTGTCTCCAACCTTCACCCGGTTCACACACACACTTGTGACCACACTTTTCATACGCTGTCTGTTAGCGTAACAGTTCTTGTTTCCTTTTCCTCCCCCGGTGCCCCTCTGCTCTGCTCTGTCACATTTCATGTGTCTACTACATGCTGAATCTGACACAACAGTAAGGGATTTTTGTCTTTGCCTAGTAATCTTGGAAAATATGATGACTTGTAATTGTCTTTTTAAGATTTGGGGCCCTGTGGTTTGAGGCAAGGTCACTGGGGTAACAGCCTCAGAGAGAGGGGGCTCATGTGAAATTGGTTATAGAAAATTTCAAACCAACAGGAGTAGTGGAGATATCCAGGGGTAGGCATTGTTGGGACTTGGGTGGGAAGAATGAGGCCACAGGGTGTTGGCAGTTTTGTGAATAAGAAATTGCAAGCATACTTCGTTTTACTGCACTTCACTTTATTGTGCTCTGTAGATGTTGTGTTTTTTACAGACTGAAGGTTTGTGGTATCCCTGAATGGAACAAATCTGTTGGTGCCATTTTTTCCAGTAGCATGTGCTCACTTTGCGTCTCTGTGTAACTTTCACAGTAGTTCATAATTTTGCATTATTTTTCTATCTGTTACGGTGATCTGTGATCAGCCATCTTTGTTCCTATTGCAATTGCATATGGGTGCCATGAACTGCACCCATATAAGAGGAATTTAATTGAACAGTGTTGTGTGGTTCTGACCGCTTCACTGGCTGTTCCCCATCTCTCTTCCTTTCCTCAGGCCTCCCTATTTTCTGAGACACAACAATATTGAAATTAGAGCACTTAGGAAACCTACAATGACCTCTAAATACTCAAGGGAAAAAGTTGATAAGGCAGTGTCGGGGTTGGAAAGGAGTGACTCCAATTTTGAAAGAACTGCTCTCTGGGTAAAATGCTGTCAAACAGCATCATATGCAACAGAGAAATCTTTCATGAAGGGGAGAGTCAGTTGATGTGGCAAATGTCATGGTTGTCTTATATTAAGAAATTGCTACAGCCACCTCAGCCTTCAGCAACCACCACCCTGACCAGTTGGCAACCATCCGCATAGAGGCAAGACCCTCCACCAGCAAAAAGATTAGGATTCACTGAAGGCTCAGCTGATCATTTTCAGAAAGCAAATGAGACTCTGTGGGGCTTTTTTAAGATCACAAGTATATAATGCCCAGAGAAGCTGAGAAATTTAGTCAGTGACGTGGATCTTACGCTCTAATCCTTCCCATCCCCATCTTTCCTTAATAATTTTGATGTTGAAGTGGTTGTCCCCTTCCCCAAGGAGCCCCCCTTCAACACAGCTGCCCAAGAATGGTGCCTTGGCTGGACTCAGGCCACTGAATCATTTGCCAACTCCAGCCTGAGCATCTCTGTCCTATAGTCAATCCTGGACGATAAGGAAATGCCTGGCTACTTTGGAACTGGTTCAAGGATGAATGCCATTGAGTGCATTGCTGCCTCCATCACCTACAGAGTGACAGAGTGTGAGAAAAACAAATAGTGGCTGATATGCAAAAAACCCTCCATTCCAGTTTATCACGTGTGACTGGGTAGTGCTAGTCCGTCAGGGCGGGGCAAGGGGAGGCTCACAAAGGGCCTGCCAGCTTCAGTACAGAAAGGGGCAGAAGGCTTGAACCCAGCCTGGCCTTAGCAGGTCCTCAGGCTGCATTTTGTTGATGGTCCCACATCCAGAGCTGATTCAATTTTGAGTCTTCACAGTGACTCTTTTCGAATTGCATGGTTATTCAGCAGATTAAATCTTAATTGCAAATGCAGTTTCAGCGTAGGAGTACCATTGTGCTTGCTGGTTTCAGGCCATTTTTGCTGAGCCGTGCTTTTCCAGAAAGCTGTTACAAATTTAGAAAGGGGGAAATGGCGTTTCATTTGTCGATTGGAGTTTTGTTTTGCCGACTGAATTTATTTTAGTGTTTGTTTAGAGGTGCCAGAAAGTGACGTCCCTGGAGAGAGAATTGCTCAATTTTTTGGAGAGGTTCTCTAAATTGTCCAAACGGCACATAGAAAACATTGTCTGTGGTCGTTTTGTGAGAGGACAGGCTTGCCAACAATCTCACGTGGCATAATTTTGATTACTTTTTCAGAGACCCAAGAAGCCACCGCCTCCATCCGCTCCTGTCATCAAACAAGGGGCAGGTAATGTACCTTTTAGTTCTGTCAAATAAAATATGCATCTTTTCTTTTTGTATATATTCAAATTGTCTTTGGTAGAGCTCAAGATTCCTGGTTCAAATGCCATACATTGCCAAATTGGAAAGTTACAATTTGGTCCCAGCAAGCAGATTTAAATATATTGCTGTTTTTCCTATAAACATACCATTAAAAGTGTCCCTGAAACAGTGTAAAATTCTGAGCTCCTAAAGAGAATGATCACAAAGAATTTAAAATAAGCCAGTTCTTCTTTTTTTTTTTTTTTTAACAAACTAATTGTCCTGCCTTGCCCGAGCTCAGTTGAGGGTCAGCTTGGGCAGTCTCATTTCCCATGGTTTATATCATCTTTGTACATGTACAGTATTGCTGAATTTTCAGTGTGTATCCTGTGTAGTTAACTAAAATTTGTACTTACTTTACTTGTATTCCTCCACCTTAAAAAGATGTTTTTCTAGTAATAATTACTTTTCCTCGTAATTTTTTTTTATTTTTGAAAAGATCAATTCACTTTTTCTGTGTAGTTCAGATATAAAGCCTGAATAATGTAAGAAGAAATTGATGTTGGACATTTTATAATTCATCACACACTATGTTCCCATATACAAAGATGATATTTCATATTTCCCAACAGAATTCCTCTTTATAATTGTCAAAATTAATTGTGAGAAGAAACTCTTCTATGAATAACTAGTTCAGTGACATTTTTAAAAAATTAACTAAAACAGAAGAAAATGGGGATATTTGTACTTCACACATGCACAATTATGATAGTTCTATGGCATTTAATTTATGAATAAATTTTCAAATTGGTTTGTTTATAGATCTATTAAGTGGTTTTTTTTAAAGTTTGTTTGGGCCCACCAAGTTGGGGGGGAAACCAACTTGACCCCAAATTCTTTTTCCATTCCCTTGGGCATAGTTGAGAATTATGGAGATTAAGCCCTGAAATGAGATGTTAATTACATCTCATGCTCCACCCCCATCCTTGTTTGCATTGAGCAGTTTCATTTTGCCACCTAGTGGTTCTGGCTACATAAATATTTCATTGTGCTGAAATTAAAGCAAGCTATTTATTTGCTTTTCTTTGAAGACCTTTTTCCCTAGAGGCCTTAGTAACTGATTAGAGACCGTGGAGTGGAATTGAGTGGTCCAAGGTTGAGGCAGCCTAGAATGTAGCGGAGATTGACCTATAATATAACTAGGATTGGATTCTTTAATACAGTAGGATTGTCATTTCTTTCTGTATCTTTATAAATAGTACTGAACTTCTTTATTATTGTTAGTAGACTAGATTATATCATGGTAGGCAAATTCTTATCCTTGTAAGACAGTTTTACCAAAGTTTATGATGGGTGTCTTTAGGGCAAAGCAAGATGACATTTAATCTTTGTAGATTACCACTACTACTAATTTATCCTGCTAAGTAATCTTGGAAACTGCTTTGTGATAAGGAGGTAGATATTCGTATTTCCCCCACCATCAACTTTCCGAAACTGTGTTTGATTTATGACAAGAAAGAAAATCAGATATAGAATCAACAAAAACCACATGCAGTGTTCAATTTGTAGAGAGTCATTAAGTAAAGTGTATCTTTGGTGGATATTTTTCAACTTCTTTTGGCTTCTGAGGTTGTATAATTGAGAGTTTAGTACCAAGCATCCATCTTTGGGGCTAGTCAGGTAAAGGGTTTGTCGAGCATCCAACCAAGTCCATAATCAGTGGGGTGCTTTTGATTGGTTTGGGCTTCTGCTGTTTTCCAAGTTCCCTTACCCACCAGAGGCTGCTGGCACTGATGAGGTCCCCAGGTGAGGGAGCAGCTGCAGTCCATGTGGATAAAGATTAAATGCTAAATGGTACCTTTGCAAAAATGTAATATTTAAGGGATTTGGATGCAAAGAAAAAGGACTTAGAAAGAACATCCCTCAATTTAAAATTATGTTCTGGTTCCTATTGCTGCATAGCAAACCTCTCCAAATTTAGTGTCATAAAATAATCTTCTTATGCTCATGGATTCTGTGGGTCAAGAATATGAACAGGACATGGCTGGGATGGCTTGTCTCTGCTCCATCCTGGCTAGGACCTCAGCTGAGAATGCTGAATTACCCTAAGGCTGGAGGATCCAATTTGAAGACACTGCTTCAATCACTCGTCTACCTCCACTTGGCAAGGATGGCTGGAAGGGGCTCAGCTGGGGCTATAATCTTCTGCAGAATAGTTGACTTCCATATGGAGGTTCAGAATTCTAGCAAATAAAGCATATGAGTCAGCTTTGGAAATTATATACTATCACTCTGGCTAGTGATCAAAGCATCCATAAGCCCACCCACACTCCAGGTGAGGGGCACCTCACCTCTTAATGGGAGGGGTATCAAATAATTCCACTCCAGATTTTACAATTGCTGCAAGATAGAATCCAGATTCCTATGCAACCCCTTTTTATTATAGAGTACAATACCCAGTGGCCCCTTATTTGTGTATTTTGATGACTGACTTATATGTTTATACACATTCCCCATCCCTGCCCAGTGATTTCCTTTGACCATGTTGATGCCTAAGGAAATCAGGTTTAAATATTAGAAAATATTAATGGTGTTCTTATAAATTAAGGATGTGTAGGCAGGCAAACTTGGTGACATAACGCCAGAAATGTCTTCTGCTCTGTTTGTAAGCAGCTCATGTTTGCCAAGTATCCAGCTCGGGAAAAAAAATAGTGACTTTGCTATACCTGATAAATATTTAAATGTTATTGTGTCTAATGAATCCTCTCCCTCCTAGGTACCACTGAGAGAAAACATGAAATTAAAAAGGTACCTCCCGAAAGACCAGAAACACTTCCAAATAGAACAGAAGAAAAAGGTATGAAATCAATTCTGCATTGGCATTTCTAAAATAGCTAGATTAGAAACTATCATAGGGTGAGTCCAGAATGCCTACGGAATTTGCCTTTTCTTTCAAATATGGTGATTATGGTTTTGGTTTGATTGCTCTTAAACATATGGTAGGGCCAGAATTTCTCATCAAATGAAAAATAACCAGACCAGTCTGTGAGCATGTTGGACCTGTTTCATGATATGTTTGCCATGGCTACCCTCTCTACCCCCTGAAGTCTGCTGAAGTCCTTTAAGTTCTTTGAGGACCAGAAATGTAGCTGATAATTTCCATCTATACCCTTCCTGGTGCCTGGTGCCTCAGAGGTCATTCACTGTAGATAGATGGACTTGCTTAGTTGAAATTCCCATCCAGACAAACGAATGCCCTTTCCCTTGGTCAATGATGGGCCTTTAACTCTGGCTAATGTTGTCACAGACAATGAATGTCTTAAATATCCTTGGTCAAGAATGTTGGGGACAGGGAAAGGCAGCATGGCAATACTGGGAAAAGCATCTCGGTGCCCAAAGACTCCTAAAGGTGGTTAGAGTTGTCATTGATACAGAAGTAGCTTAACATATCTCACACAGTTTTATGGACATGTTTGACTCCTACCATTTTGAGTATTTCTCCCATTTTTGCATGTTGTGGAAGGACTCATTTTATTAGGTGCCTAAGATTTGATTGATCACACATTTTTATGTAAAAAGTACTATGTTATTATTATGAACAGGAGGCCAAGCAAATTCCATTTTAAAAAGCAGTTATTTTTAAGTCACAAGAGAAATGCTGAATTAATGAATGTAATTATTTGGAGGTACTCCTTGGTAGCCTCATGAAATTTTATTGTGAAATTTAATATTTCATATCAGCCTGCCAAAAGTTTTACTAATATTATAAGCTCTTACGAAGCTATATCTCTTTCTTTCACAGTGAACAGTTAGAACTTGGGTCGTAGAACTTCTTTGTAAAGGCCAGGTCTATATCACGTATTGTTGAAAACAATAGCCATTGAGAATATACCATATGAATAGCTCTTTAATAAATAAATGTGTTGGGAAAAGACCAAACACTATCCTCTGTCCTCATGGATGACACACAGCTAGTTTCTGGGTAATAACCAGCCTCCATGATGGAGATGCTTCCTGTAAATCCCCATACCCCTCATTCCTTCCCTTCCCATGATACCTTGTTCAGAAGCAACAGGGGAGCCGGGGAACCAGTCCTGCCCTGAGACTCGGCCTCCCTGTTGGGTTAGCCCATTTATTCTGCAGGATTTGATAGCAGGAGGCATGACCCCTACTCTGCATTTCAGCTAAACCCTTCATCTTCTGATCCCCATGTGCCAGAAAATGAGTTCCCAGCATTCCTGATTGGAGTGTATTTCCCCATAGAGAACACTGTGAGAATGACCACAATGACACCTGTATACTCTGACAGGTCTTTTTAAAGCTTTTGTCTATCATTCTAGACATCCAAACAATGACAGTCGGTGTTTGCAAGTAAAAGGTGTTCTGACTACCATCTTAGAAGTAAACATAGGGAGCCTACCTGTACTCAAATGGGCAACTCTGAAGCTCCATCTTTATCAAGTAGAATGTGGATATGTGATTTTTACACCATACATGGGGCAAGGCTAGTTGGGAACAGAAAACATGATGCTGTCACTAAACACTGCTCAGTTTGGCCATCAAATCTGGATTCAACTTCTAATAGTTCTGACTCCAAAAAGCTTCGAAAGCCAAATACCTGTGATCTCCCTTCCAAGTTCAAACTGTACACAAGAAGAATTCAGAACTCATTGTTTTCTGAAATACTCCCCCAATCAAAGGGCTCATGACCCTTTTCAGAGGCCAGCCTGCGAGGTATTGGGCCTCTTTTCTTCCTACACCCAGCAAGTCCTGTGGGCCATTGATCAGACCCATCAGTCTTCTCCTGTTCAGCACTGCACAGAGCTCTAGGGAGATGACCAGACGTGGGCCTTGCCGTGCATGCAAACACCCAGAAAGGGTCCGACTGGGGCTTGTCTATAATGGGCTGCCCCTTAATGATGAAGAGGGAAGGAAGTCTGCCTTAGAGGGTAGGTCTATCTGTTGAAAAGGGAACATGACAGTGTCATACTTCATCCAGGCTTCAAAGAATGAGCTGGAGTGAGCAGCACCTGTGGCTCAAAGGAATAGAACGCCAGCCCCACATACCAGGGGTGGCGGGTTCAAACCCAGCCCCAGCCAAAAACTGCCAAAAAAAAAGAATGAGCTGGAGCTTGCCAAGGGTGGGAGGTGGCCAGAGGAGCTCTCTAGGCTGAGGGGCCAGTGTAAGCAGAGATGTGGAGAGGAGAGAGCAGTGACCTCCACAAGGCTTTTACTCACTTGACAGAATAAGTAGTGCTCTTTGCCTTCCAGCTTCACCTTTGGAAATGGCATCAGTGATGTTTCTTAAAGCAGGAACTGAGCAGTTTGCTTCTACAATGTACTGTCACTTATGCTAGATCTCTCTGTTTTCTTTATGCTTTTTAAAACAATGATTTAAAGAAAGACCAGAGAGAGAGCCAAAACTGGATTTACAGAAGCCCTCCGTTCCTGCCATACCGCCAAAAAAGCCTCGGCCACCTAAGACCAACTCTCTCAACAGACCTGGCGCATTGCCCCCCAGAAGACCAGAGCGACCAGTGGGTCCACTGACACACACCAGGTACTGCTCTGCTCTTGCTGCTGGGACAGGTGTGGGGCAGCCATGGAACACAGGAAGGGACCAGTGCTACAGACCTTGGGGGGCAGGGGAAAGGGAGGAAAAGGGGAATCAGCTTTTTGCAAAGTTGTCTGAAGACGCCAGCCCTTGTGTTCTTGCTCCTGTGCTTAGGCAGAAGTAGGTATGAGGTTTTGGGGACATGTTGCAAGTTTCAAGGTTTCAGAATTACCAGATAATAGGGGTTATTCCTAGGCTTCATGAGAGCAAGGCATTTCCTTTCAGCTTGGAAATGTGAATGGCACACTGTCCTTTGTCCCCCTGGATGTTGTGCTGGCTTTGTGCATGTACATCTCACATGTGGCTATGTCTCTGGCCCTCTTGCTGCTCTGTGGGGCTTCTTTCTGTACCCCAAGCTCTCTCTGCTCTTCTCACACAGCCTACTGTGGACCTCTGACCTGGTCTGGCAGATAGCTCCTACAGTACATGTCTCTGCACTAGAAGGCCCTCAGAGGCTAGAGACATGCTTTATTCAGGCCTGTATTGTGAGATGTTCTTGGCAAAACTAAAATTTGTTCACTAGCTGGTTGGACACAGTGTTAGTAATATGAAATTAGAGTCGGACATTGCGCATTCCAGACCTCAGGTGCCTACCAGAGCAAGGAACTATCGAATTCTTTCCTCAAGTTGATTGCCAGAACTTTCTCCATTACATGTATATGTTGTATGTTTGATGTAACACTCCAGAGCAAGTCAGTGATGCCTGGAGGGCTTTAGGCATACGTGTCAACACAGAGTCACTCGCTGAATTTATTTTTTTTAAGAGAGTTTTGCTCTGTCATCCAGGCTGGAGTGTAGTGGTATGATCACAGAAATCCTGGGCTCAAGCAATCCTCCTGCCTCAGCCTCCCAACTGGCTGAGACTACAGGCACATGCCACCATGCCCAGCTAATTTTATTTTTTGTAGAGATGGGATCTCACTATGTTGCCCAGGCTGATCTCTAACTCCAGGCTCAAATGATCCTCCTATCTCTGCTTTCCAAAGTGCTAGGACTACAGGCACAAACCACCATGACTGGCCTGAATTTTTGTTTTTATTTAAGCTAAATTTGTATGGTGAGAGTTGCTTGGGACTTCAGAGCTCTTGTATTAGAGTCAGGCCTCCAGGCTTGAGTCTCAGCCCACCTGCTAAGAGGAAGGCAGGCATCAGTGAGTCACTGTCCTTCTCACCTCACTTTCTCTTCTGTGATTTGAGGATGATGAAGGAATGCTCCTAACTCACCCCCAAGTGTGTATCCCCAGGCCTATAAATCAGTGTTATTTTCATTGTCATTTTTATTATTGCATGTTGAACTGGGTACACAGCAGTGAGATGATCTCATTTGCTTTTTTAAAAGAGTCTTAATTTACAGTAAAATACACATAACATAAAAATTACCATAGTAACCATTTTAGGTACACTGCTCAGTGGTGTTTTGTATATTCATATTATTATGCTGCCATCTCCAAAAGGCTTCGTCTCATAAAACTGTAACCCTGTACCCTTTAAACTACAATTCCCCTTTTGCCCTCCCCACAGCTGCTGGCAGCTACCATTCTACTTCCTCTCTGTATCAGTTTGGCTACTCCAGGAGCCTCATATAAGTAGGATCTGACAATGGTGAACCTTTTGTGATTGGCTTATTTCATTTGCATGATGCCCTCAACATTTGTCTTGTAGCATGGCTCATTTCCTTTTAATAACAACAACAAAAACAGACTCCCTGCCCACATATAGAGGCTAGTCTTGATGTAGGTGGTTGAGAGATGTCAGAGTCTCACTGGCAGTGGTGGACACACAAGTGCCTATGTGTGGGAGGCCAGCTGCCCAGCCCAGCACAGAGCTGGGGTCATTTTGGAGGTGTGTGAGTACATTTGAATAGTAACTGAGCCACCTCTGTTATACTACTGGCATCCGCCAAGGTGCAATCCAGTAACTGCCAGCATGTGGTGCCCTCTGCATTGAGTCGGTCTGGTCCCCTTGTGTCACACCTTCTTCCATGGACTGATAGTGAAAGGTTCTTTGCACTTGTACATGCACATAATGGGGCCATTTGACAGCCCTGATGACCTTAGCAAGGGCCACCTCAGTGGCATGGTTGGCCGAGAAACTAATACGTAAAAAGAAAAAGACTATGTAAACCTCGGTGCTTCTGAGCAGAATATGAGCTATGCAAATGGGGAGAAGGTGTAGAGCAGCAAAAGCTGACTGTCACTTTATGGTTAGTGAAAGAAGAGCCGAAGCCACGCTCTGCCAAATTCTATTAGTCTTCCAGGGGGATAAACATTTCAGTTAACTCAAAAACCATTTCTAAAATATTTCTGCTGCTCTTTCTAACTATCTAATCAGAAGAGAAGTAGAATTCTGACTGCTTCTTTGCCTTCTAGAGTTGTTCTCAACCTTCCAGTGATGGGCTGGTTGCAGGCTTTGCAAGTCTGGGGAAAACGTGTTATCACTATTGACCTTCTGGGCTCACAGCCATTCCATTTGCCTCCCGCCTCAATGTAGTCTCCAGTTCTCCCAACATCCAGTTGTTGGTTAGGAGTATGGGCCACCAAAGACGATGCATGAGAGGGGTTTGTACAGATACCAGTGGGAAATATAACTGGTCTTATATAACTGGTCTTAGTGATCGTGTGTGTTTTCTGACAGTCAGGGAGACAGTGGTTAGCCCCCAGCCCACAATTCTCCACATGGCTGCTTAGTGCCCCCAAGGTACTGGTCTGCAGAAGTGGGGGTGGGAGGGTGGGAGAAAGGGGTAGAGTAGGGATTCCTGCCCAGCCAGTTTAAAGGAGGACAGTGCTTACTTGAACTCCATGGCTCTCAAATTTGAGCATGCCTCAGAATCACCTGGAGAATTTGTCTCAAACAGATTGCTGGGCCCTACCCCTATAATCCTGAACCTAGTATGTCTTGAGTGAGGCTGGGAATTGACATCTCTAACAAGCTCCCTGATGATGTTGCTGTAGCTGGTGGAGACCACCCCATGAGAACCATCACTGCAGATCCCCCCAAGTTGTTGACTCTATTCTCCCTGGCCACCTCTCATGGGCCTGCAAATGCCGTTGACTTCAGATCCCAGTTAACATGCCCTCCTCTGGAAGCCTTCCCTTAGCTCTCATGAATGCTCTCTCCTCCAAACGCCTGACACCCCGTGTTTAGCCTAGTGCTGGGCCCCATGCTGTGCCACTTGGGATGCACACACCCCCGGACTCCTTTACCAGATTTAAAGCAGATCAAGAGTGTGTTTTGTCATCTCCACATGCCTTACGGTGTTGAGCATATGGTAGTGGCTCATTTAACAAACACTTGTTGAATGCCATGGTTCCTTAAAAGGGGGGAGGTGCCAGTGCTTATATTTTGTTCAGTTTTGCCTCCCCTGTCATCCTTCCCAGCCTCTGTCAAAGTTCTTTAGTGTGTGTGCCTTACATTCTAATTTACCTAGTGTGCTATGGATTGCAACATAAAAAATTGTTTTAAAGAAGTCAAAGGAAGGCTTACTTGTTCCTCAGCTCTCAGGGTACCTCATTTTTTTTTTTTTTTGGCTAGGCAGTGACATTAGATAAACTAACTAACCCATCTATTGGTTTATGAACTTACTTTATCCTGCCAAATTAGAGGCAGGAATGTTAACTTAATTGATACAATTTTGTTTGTATCCATGATCCTCTGAAGAAAAGAGCATTGCATGCCACGTGAGCCCAAATCTTTAACAGGATTTACCTGACCAAGTAGATGGGTGGACAGAAAGACGATTGAGCAAATGGATACACAGTCACTATTGGCAGCTCTCGTTGGGAACAAGGCATTGCCGCTCCAGCTACAGTGTCTGGGCTTGTGCTGCTTCCTTACAGCCACAAAGCTTGCTGCCAAATGTGCCTTTCAGAAGAGAATGATTTCTTTCTCTTTAAATAGAAACTAGCATCTTTGAGGAAAAAAGGAATACTGTACATAACCACAGTTTCTTTTAGGTATGTTCCCTTAATAAAAACATATTGAGGGGCCACTGTGTGTAAGACACTCTCCTGGACCTAGCTCACTGCCTGGCAGTTTTCTTTAGATTTACCAAGGCATCCTGGCTTAAGACCCTGGGGTTAGTAATGGTGGGACTCAGATGTTCCCATCCAGTGTTCAGGTATTATATCTAGGAAAACCAGAATGACACCAGTAAGAAGTTTCTATCCAGTGTGAGCATACATTAAAGATCTTGCAGTGATTGCTCTTTTTCTCTGGGGTTTACTTACTTGACCATTGGTAGGAATGTTATTCCTGCTTCTAAAAAGTAAGTTAATAAGGAATTTTAACAGAAAAAAATATTTGAAACATTTAGTATGAGTGTTGATTTTAAAATTTAGTGATGACAGGAGATTCCCCTAAGCCATAAGTGCCTCTTGGTCTTCAGGTGTGTATCTAGGAAATACCTCAGCTGTCATTTCATGGTGTGCAAAGGCAGGAGCTGTGTACCTTGTATAATGCAAGTGTTCTAATTTGGACAGAGCGGAGAGTAACTCAGGGACTGGAGGGCAGGTGTAACATGCTTTAGTCAGCTCCCAGCAGCTGGTAAGTTAAGTTACATGGGAGATCCACCCTTATCTAGCTCCTGGCAGCCAGGGAGCTGAGCAACATAGGTCTGCAATCTGAAACCCATGCAAACAGAAGGTCCTGTACACCTTTATACCCAGGGGAACGATAGAGGCAAGGTGCCAAGTTACATAAGCATGACTTCACCGTACATAGTGATGGCTCTCTAGGAATGCATGGTGCCTTCCGTGTGTGAGAAAGCCCAGGCAACTGGTCTCATCCCACATCCAAGGCCATGGGAGAGAAAGCCCAAACAACTTTGTCTGGTCCTACACATTGTCTAGGTTATCACAGAACTAATGAGGTTTTGGAGCAAAGAATATTCTGTCTTCTCCTAGTGTTATACTTGAGAAAACTGAGGCTCAGAAGTATAAAGCCTCCTCACTTGTTTTGATATTTGAATGTGAACATATTTCAAACAATCAGCTATACCTAAATCTTTTGTATGGGTGTGCAGAGACACGTACATATGAAGTGATGTTATATGTTTAATAATGTGTATTTATTGATTTGGTAAGAACAGGTTCATAAACCTCCATGAGAAGAGGTCCTAAGGCTTAGGAGAAGAGTACAAAAGATGAAAAAGAAAACTCCAAGGAAATGCTAGAGAAAAGCAGGCTGCCCTCAGCGCCAGTATTACTTATGATTTCCAAAAACCCAGACAACTCCATGTTAGTAGGAAAGTTTTCCTTTCTCCTTGTGGGATGTATAAAATGGTTGGGAAACAACTGCAGATTGTCAAATCTTAGGCACTCAGCTTACCCTTGTCATGAAATTGGCTTTGGAATGGCCACTGCGTGCAAAAGGAGGGGCTGAGCAGGTGTGTAGATAAGGAGAGGTAGAAGCAGGCTGGCTGGATCAAAAAGGGTTTGTTAAGACATTAAAAAAAAAAACAAAAAGGGTTTGTTAACCTCTGCTCCAAGTTGGGAGGGAGCTTTGCCCATCTGTAGTGTCTGCTTTCCCAGTGTAGGGGAGGGGATGAGAGGGGCTGGTGTTGGAGACCTCTAGTGAGAGACAGGGTCTGGGATGAAGGGGAAGGGAGTAAGGCAGGCAAGGATGGAATGGGCAAAGTCAATGGCCAAAAGGAAGCATAGGAGATGGTGGTGGCCTCAAGCTAAAATGCCGATGCTTACAACCTTGGAGGCAATGTTGTTCAGAATATGAACTGGTGGGGTTGCAAATATGTGTGACTGCAGTGAATAAATGAAAGTCTCAGAGCTGAAGGTGTTGGGGAGGGAGGGACGGGTTTGGGGATGGATGGCCCATGTGGCCATCACAGGCTCAGATAGCGAGAGCTGGAGTGGGGGAGGCCAGTGTTCTAAGAGCTAGTGTCCTCCCAGATGTTTGTGTATCCTGGGGGTTGATGATAGTGATAAGAAAGGTTCAACAGCCTGATAGCAAGCAGCATTAGCCTTCAACAAGGAGGGGCCTTTTGAAGGCAGGTAGGAGATGTTACCTTAACACTGCAATGGTGGGACTGTGTCAAGCAGACCAGAGCTAATAGCCTTGGCTTTGTGTAGTGGCCGTGAGGTTGTCAGGGTGGAAGCAGGTCAGTCAGTGAGACTGGGTTACTATGGCTCTGGCATCCCAGAAGGCACTATCCATTGCTTTCACACGGGGAAGCATGTGTCAGAGGAGTAGCCTTGGAAGACAGGCATTTGGGTGGTGGACACCAGGATATAGGCAGGAGGCCCAGAGACTTCCCAGACCTGCACCACTTAGAGATGATCTAGTGCCTTAAATGTTAAACACACCATGTGCCTTTCCTCCAAGGGCCTGGAGGCTGTCCTGAGAGAGCTGGCACACAGAATGGGAGATGCAGTGGGATTGCTTTTTTATTTTTTCACTTGTAATGATGCTGGAGCCCTGGATTTCAGAGAAATGCTGGGAGATAAAGACTGATGAGCTCTGAGGCATTTTAGCTTGAGGCAAAGATTAAGTAAACATTTATATGCCAAACATCAAGTAAGCGCTTAGCGAGGGCAAATGTCTCTCTGGAGACCAACTGACTGGCATGGAAGTTAATTTTTTCTTTAGATTTACCAAGGCGTCCTGGCTTAAGACCCTGGGGTTACAATTTAGCAGGAAATAAGCTTCCAGGTACTGATCACTCAGTAAAGTGTACAGCCTCCATGCCCACCAAAAGAAAGCATTGTAAAATACTTCTTTGCTTTTATTAGGTATAAACCAGTCAACCATTTAATCACAAAAGAGGAAGAGAAAGCTACCTAGTGTGTACACACAAGTATCCGTAAGTCAGCAGGCAAACTGTATGCTTGGATGCTTAGACCATCATCTTGAATTTGGATCACTTAGGTGTTTTAGTTTTCTTTTCAAAGAGTCCTAGTGATCCCTTGTGTGACATTTGAGTATCTCACTTCTTTTCTACAAGTCAGAATAAAGACACATTTCCAGAGAGTTCAGGAGAGAGGTCTTGGCCAGGAATTACAGAGGTGGGTGTCATTGGCTCATAGAGGACTGTTACAAACATACAGTGGATTCAGCCACTCCAGGAGACTATGGAGAAAAAGAAGAGGAGATAAAAGAGACAACTGTAGGGAAAAGTCACTATTTAGAGGGTAGAGGAAGGACTGGGAGTCATCAGAGGGTAGGAAGAGTGTGTTGTTAAGGAAGCTAGAAGAAGGGCTCATGGAACAACTACTATTCAATGGTTCTCATGTTTGGATGTGCCCCAGAATCACGCTGGCCTTCCCTGAGTCCCAGCTCTGTCACTGTAATCTCAGGTAGCAGAAATGTGGACATCCTCAGGTAGTGCATTGGGACCCCTCTTAGGGGCAGAAGGAAATTTGTCAAAACACAGACATATGCTGCCCCAAGTTTCTGATTCAGTAGATCTGGGTTAAGGCCCCCAAATTTCTCATAAGCTCCCAGTGTCACAACTGCTAATAGTCCAGGGACCATACTACGAGAACTGCTGCCATAGTGAAAGCCAGGGACACACCAGCCCTAGTTGTTAGCTGACCCTTGATGATCGCAGTTGAGCAATTTCTATGAAATAATTTGGGGTAGAAGATAGATCTGGGGTGAGGTGAAGAAAAAATGGACAAGAGGCCAAGCATGGGTAGATATATCTTGTGAGAAATTGGCTCTGGAAAGAAGATAGAGAACGTATACTAGATAGGGATTCAGTGATAAGAGAAGATGTGTGTGTAGGGTGTGTGTGTGTGTGTGTGTGTGTGTGTGAGAGAGAGAGAGAGAGAGAGAGAGAGAGAGAGATTGAGAGAGAGATTCATTCATTCATTCATTTCAGATATTTATCGGGTGCCTATATTCAGCCAGGGCCCTCTCCTAGGTAGTAGTTAACTAGGGTAACCAGGCCAGACATGGATCCTACCTACTCACTGCTTACTAAGGCTTTGGGACTAGGCACATCCGGGTCAAGACCATATCCCTCTTCTTAAATACCCTGTGACCTTGGGCAAGTTTCTCACATCCCCAAGACTGTTTCCTCTTCTGCAAAATGACACAGTGAGGCCTACCTGGCTCAGGTGTGGAGAGTCTAAACAAGCCACTCCGTCTCAGGCACCTAGCTCATTGCCTGGCAGTTTGAGAGGCACTCACCAAATCTGTGACCTTGCTGGGAAAGGGGTTGCCACATAGTGACAAGCAAGTCATACTCTGGAGCCCCATGGGAATGGAAATGTGGACATCCTCAGATAGCATATTGGGAGGCCTGTAGGTAGGAGTTGGGAACGTGAGCAGCCCCCTAGATGTAGCAACAGAGTCAGAACTCAGGGAAAGCTGGGAACTGCAGGAGAGCAATTGAGTCACGGAGCATAGGAATCCCGTAAGGCACAGGGGAAAGCACCATGTTGTATTTTAAGGATATCTTCATTATTTGCTGATCTCCTTTCGTGTTATGTATAATCTCTCTTTCTTTCTACTCACACATAGAATTAATTTTCTTTGCTGCAGTAAGAACCAATCATAGTAATGGGATTTAGCCTCACCCACATTGATTTTCATGCCACTAATAGCAGGCAGCAGGTAGGGAAACACTAGGACAGCGGTTCTCAGCCTGTGGGTCGCGACCCCTTTGGGGGTCAAATGACCCTTTCATAGGGTTTGGATCTCCTAAATACATCCTGCATATCAGATATTTACATTACGATTCCTAACAGTAGCAAAATTACAGTTACAAAGTAGCAATGAAAACAATTTTATGGTTAGGGGTCACACAACATGAGGAACTGTATTAAAGGGTCACAGCATTTAGGAAGGTGGAGAACCACCGCACTAGGAAGTCTCAACACCTCACACATGCATCATACTAATGGGTTCCTATAATGCTTTTTCCATGGGCTATTTCTTTGAGTACTCTTCTTTCAGTGTATCCCACAAAGTTTTCTCAAAATTGCATGATTATGAGTTTTCCCTCCTCCAGGCACTGCCCAAGCGTTGTTCTCAGTATCTTTAAACCCCCCCTTTAAAGCATCTTCAAAGTGCTTCTTGGAGATGCCAAGCTGTGGGTCTGCAGATACAGTCTGCAGGTATCATTCATCATCCTTTTGCCTTATGTGGTCATAGGGCTTGTTGTTCCCTGGATGGGCTGTGGAGGGAGGCCTGCTTCTGGATCTATTTGCAGAATCTGCAAAAAGAACAGAAATTTTGAGGGGAATTGAGTGAGCAGTGTCCTATCACCTTCCAGTGTGTCTTAGCCAGCTATAAATAGCCAAGCTTGTTTGTGCTCAGGCGGACAAGGGCACTAGGTGCAAGGGGAGAGCTGCCAGGAAAACCATGCTAGGCCCTGCTGTTTGAGCCCCTGGCCTTACTTGGGTTGCCCCATATTTAAATGGGGCTACTTTCATAGTCCACAAGTGCCTGTGACTCCTAGGACATTGTCGGTCACCAGGTGAGTATGTAAGAACTGCACAGATATCAGCAGAGTCTTTGGATCTGTATTCTGGGAAAGGAGAGAAAGGCTCCTCCTACCCTCCATCTCATGAGTGAAGGAAACTAGGGGTGCTGATGCTCCAGTTTTGTCCTTTCCGGATGGAAGGATCCAACCAACATGGGCAGTAGCATCAGTGCCAGTGCCAGGGCAGAACGCTTCTGAAGGACTGGCTTCACATTTGTGTGCCCTGTCTTCACAGATGGGTGGAGCCCTCTTATAGTTGTTGATTTGAGAGAGAAATCTCTTGGAGCATAAAATATGTGCATATGGATGCTCATTTTTATTATCACCATCCCAAATGTGGTGGGAAAAGATTGGACTGGCTTGGCATCAAGAACCTTCCATCTGTTTCCGGCTCTGCCACCAATCACTCTCATCCTCAGAGCATGAGACCCTTGTCTGTAATAAAATGGGGGCTAGAGCTGGGTAATCTCTACCCAGCTTTAACAGCCAGAGCTGCAGTCTGAGATGTTAGGAGTAGGTGGCCAGCAGAGCAAGGAGGGAGCGTTCTCTAGCGTTGGCCTTGCATCCCATGGTGTGTGACTGGGTGGGAGTCGCACAGTGAGTGATGAGACAGGCATAGTAGCAGTTTTACTTAAGAAGAGGGTGTTGAGGTTGCAGAGTTGAAGAAAGAAAGAAAGAATGAATACAGGGTAATTCAAGGGGTTTCTCCAGGCTCTGTGCATTTGACATCTGTT
Source organism: Galago senegalensis (assembly GCA_963575145.1). Lineage (NCBI taxonomy): Eukaryota > Metazoa > Chordata > Mammalia > Primates > Galagidae > Galago > Galago senegalensis. Next base: position 22,133 of record CAUYTI010027499.1, read on the forward strand.
ATCCATTTGCATTGACAACTCCTAGGTGGGATGAAAAGTGGTGAAAAATAGAGGATACACAACATGTGCTTTAATGGTTTCCTAAGCATGAGCAATGGGGCTTTTCTATTTCTTTTCCTTTCCTTTTCTTCCCAGTGTTTTCCCCGTGTAACATCTTTTAGGCAGTTAAAGCCCAAACATGTGCATTATGGTAGTATATCCCTTTGAGGGAAAACTGCCAAATAGAGTCACCATCTGGACTTGGAATCTTTTGTTCAGTAGGAATGGGTAGATTTGCTCTTTCCCCCTTCATCTCTACTTACCTCCAGAAGGTTTTAGGGTTCTTTTTGGTGGATTTTTGTTGCTGTGGTTAATGCTGCTGCTAATTTATTTATTTATTTGTTTGTTTGGCTTGGCTTCCTGTGCTCTTCAGCACCTTCTCCGTGCCACATGTCTTGGCTTAACTGTCCCAACTCAGGCTAAATTGGGCCATGCCACTGGCTGAGATTGTGTTCTCAAGGGATGCACACGGTGCATCTTCGACATTTCCATCTGTGCAAAAGCTTCTTTTTCTGTCTTGCATCTAAGTGGGAAAAGCAGGCCCCTCCGGATGGGACAGTGCATGATTTTTGTTTATTAGTAGTACTTTTAAACTCAGGGAGCAGGGGCAATTTACCCAGCCAGCAGTGAGCCGGGGAGAAAAGACCATCTGACATCCTTGATGACTCACTGTCTCCAAGGCTGGATCTCTAGCCTAGAAGACCAGAAGGCTAAGGAAACCAAATTTGAAAAGGGGCCAAGAGCTTGGGCTCTGGAGTTGGACTTAATAGGCTCAAATCTAGACCCTGCTACATTTCTACTTTTATGACCTTTTATCAGCAAGTGACTTACTCTCACTGAATCTCAGTTTCCTTATATGTATTATGAAAATAAGGATGTCACAGGCAGGGTTATCCAGGAATCAGACTTGGAGCCAGTATTTAGCATGAAGATATGTTTTAGGGTTTGATACCCATGGAAAGGAGAAGGAAGCAGGTTTGGGCCGAGGGAGAAGTTGCAATATTCACTCAAAAAGCCTCAGCAAAATACACAGGGAGCTTTGCAGCTAAAATGGCCTATCTGAGTCATCCCAGGTTGGGCAGAAATGGCCAAGATTTTTGTACCATGAGGTATGGGCCACCCTGGAGAAGAGAGTGAGTGCCTTGGAGGAGGAGTCTCTCTGCAGCTAAGATGGTCTCTGGGAGAGCCTGCAGCTAGAGGCTGCCTGCTGACAGTGCTCCTAGCAGCAGGGACAGGATCCCTTCACTGAAAGGGATGGGGTGTAATAGGAACCTCAAGGGGTAGTTATGAGGACCGAATACTTAGTGCATGAAAGATACTTTTTTTAGTGCCTAGCATGGGTAGATGTTCAGTAAACTGTAGCTGCTGCTGGTATTTCTGTGGGATAGCTGGTTCTGCTTATACCTGCTGGGGGTCTTTCGGCTTCGGTCCCTTCTCTGTGATTTAAGTTCTTGGTCCGATAAAACAAGGAAACTCTTTGCTTGCCTGTGCAAGCCATGTGTTTTAAGTGTCTGTAACTGAAACTGCTAAGAAAAATACAAGAAAATAGCATTATTTTGATTTAAAAATTAGAAATAACGGAAACCTTGTTCTGATATCTTTGGATATATGGTGATATTGCCTGCCTTCTAGTATTTTCTCCTTGTAGTTAACAGTAGTGGGCATAGAAGCTCACCAGACAAAAATGCTGGTAGTAGCTTATAAATTACAAAAGGATAGGCTTTGTCCTTTTTCTTTAGGTTCAATCACATCCTTTTTGCCAAAATGGTACTCACATGTTGGGCAGACAGGGAAGAACAGGGGACTACTGGGAGCTGCGTCCTCACTGGGCATCCGCTACTTCAGACATGTGCTTTACAGAATTTCAGAAACTCTGGCATTTTTCAGAACTGATATTCATTAGCGTTGTTGTAAGAGTCTATAAATACAGTGAAAGGCATTTACAAATAGACATTATAAAATGCTTACACACCCACAGTCTGAACACTGTCAAAACACCAGCTGCAGCTTCTCTACTTGGAAGGATCAGGACCTTTTTTAAACTACACCTACTGTGTTTTCAAAATAGGCTTGCTTCTGGCCCTGTATAGAAGATCATTTTAACTTAAGCCTGTGTCTGGCTCTTGGCATGTGGGATCAGGGCTCAGTTAGAGAGATGGGAGGGATTCCAGTCTCCTTCCTGTCAAGATGTGGCTTATACTTTAGAGTCTTGGGAGAAGTCACTTAGGAGTGACTAGTTCTTATTTCCTTTTTCTTTTTAGTTCCTATTTCTTCAGAATGGTCCCTCATGGTTCAGAGCATCAGACCATCTGTACAGAGTCTGTAGGCCCATCCAGAGATGCGAAACACTCCCCTGAGTCAGAAGTCCCTTCCTGGAAAGAGTTCATCTTAGGTCACATTAAATGCCACTGGAGAGGTAGCCATCTTGGCCAACTTGGAGCATAATAGTTTTTTCCTTTTGTCCAGTGCCCTTAGAACAGTGCTTCCAAAATTGGGGATTGAGCCTCTAGTAGCTCCAAATGGTTCACACCTTTGGTTTTCATCTACATAATATTCTTTATAGTTTTCTGCTGTTATCCATTGTCATAGAATGTTTTTAATTTCTTAGGATTTCTCAAACAGAAATGTTGTATTAACTCAGGCCACCATAATAAAGTACCACAGACCAGGTGACTTAAACAACAGAAATTTATTTCCTCACCGTTGTGGAAGCTAAAAGTTCAAGGTCAAGTTATTGGCAGAGTTGGTTTCTTCTGAGGCCTCTATCCTTTGCCGACAGCTACCTTCTCACTGTGTCTTCACATGGTCCTTCCCCTGTGTAAACCCGGTGTCTCTGTGTCCACATTTCTTCTACAAATACCATATTGGACTAAGGCCCACCCTAATGACCTCATTTTTAACTTGATCACCTCTTTAAATGCCCTGTCTCCAAATACAGTCACATTTTGAGGTACTAGGGGTTAAGGCTTCTACATATGAATTTGGGGAGCTATAATTCACCCCATAATAGATATATACTTGGGTAGCTGCAAAAAAATTTGTTTTATTTAAAAAATGTGGACACATTACTCAAGTGTGAGAAATGCTTTGAAAATGGAGGTACTATAGACTGAATGTTTATGTCCTCCACCCTTGAAATTCATGTGTTGAAATCCTAACCCCCAAGGTGACAGATTGGAAGGTGAGCCCTTTGAGAGGTGATTAAGTCATGGAGGCAAACCCCTCACAAATGGGATTAGTGCCCTTATAAAAGAGAACCCTCATCCTTCTACCCCATAAGGACATAGTGAGAAGGCACTATCTATGAACCATGAAGTAGACACTTGCCAGACACAGAATCCACTGGCACCTTGACCTTGGACTTCCCAGCTTCCAGAACTGTGAGAAAAATATTTTTTTCTTTATAAGCCACCCAGTCTATGGTATTTTATTATAGTGGCCAGAACAGACTAAGGCAGGAGGTTAGAAATAGAATCAAGATTATAACTTACACACAGGTTATTTTCTAAGGTGTACAAGACCCAGACAGATCACAATGTTTGCTTACTCATGGAGTTAAACAAAAACTTTTTTGGCATACCTACATGTACAAAACACTGTATTAAGAGGGAAGAAATGATAAAATCCCTTTCTAAAGAATAAGTGGAAGAGGTCACTAGGTACATATGTAAATATGAAATGCTTTGATAAGGGTTGGAGTAGAGGGGTATTGTAGGAAATGATGGGAAGAGAGGTAGATCTCAGAGCACTAAAGGGTGAGTTACATTTGTTCAAGTAGAATGGAAGGGGAGGGCATTCCAAACATTGACAGAGACATGAAAATTTAGAGGCAAGGGAATGATGAAAATGTCCCAGACTGCCCAAAACTTACAGGACCACCTCCCATCTCAACCTTAACCCAGATGCCAACATTTCTCTAATGTTGAAATTATGGAATGAGAGATCTGGAAGGCCCCTTGGAGGTGATCCTGTTCGAGTTAGCCCACCAGTGGTTTTATTGATGAAGCACCCAAGTTCCAGAGAGGTTAAGTAGCCTGGTCCAGGTCACACTGGGGGTAAACAGCAGGTTTAGATTAGCACACCTGGCCTACACTTATAAATCTAAAATTCCTTGACTCCACACACACTTCAATTGCTTCCCAGGTAAGATGACCTCATAGGGCACCTATGATCGGGGTGATTTTTTTTTTTGAGACAGAGTCTCACTATGTCACCTTGGTAGAGTGCTGAGATATCACCAGCTCACAGGAACCTCAAACTCATGGTGATTCTCTTTCCTCAGCCTCCCAAGTAGCTGGGACAACAAGCGCCCACCACAATGCCCGGCTATTTTTTGTTGAGTTTCCATTGTTTGCTTAGCTGGCCCGGGCAGGGTTCGAACCCACCACCCTTAGTAATATGGCTGGCGCCATAACCACTATGCCAAGAATCAGCAAGCCGGTCAGGGTGATTGTAGGTCTCACCTTTTACCTTGATGATACCATGAAGGAGAATGGAGAGATAACATGAGCATCCTGAATTGTATGAGTCTTCTCACTATAAAAGTAAACTGTAAAAGGAAAGAAAAACTCACCTAGAATCTTACCCTGAAGACAACTGCTGTTAACATTTTGGACTGTTTCTTGCTCATCTTTTTTTTTTTTTAGCAGTTTTTGGCCATGGCTGGGTTTGAACCTGCCACCTCCAGCATATGGGGCCAGCACCCTACTCCTTGAGCCACAGGCAGTGCCCAATTTCTTGCTCATCTTTTTCCTATGTCTGATTTGATTTGTTTGCTACCAATTTTACACAGGTGTGATTGTTCTGAACAACATACAACTTTGTCTTAGGGGGAAAACTGTATTTATTATACAAATACATAATACATTCCCATTTCAGAAAATGTGGCAAATGTACATGACTTCCACAGATGTTTTTAGAATCCCTTGCATCTACCAGGCACTGAGCTGGATGATAGAAATCACCCATCAGAATACCCAGGAATAACCACTGTAAATATTCTTCCAGTCTCCACAGGAAAATTGTCTTCCTGATACATCAGGAGGGCATATGGGTGTATGTTCATTGCTGTGTGTGTCATTCTTAACCTGCCTTTGTCCCTTGCCATTGTAACATAAGCATTTATTCTTGTCAGCATAAGCCATTTATAACGCTCATTTTAATGGTTATGTAAAAATCCATCAAATATCATGGTTTATTCAAGTGTTCTCCTATTTAGATAAGATTCCAGTTTTTTTTTTCAGTTTTTCATTACAAAATAACACTGATAAACACATTGATGTGCAAAACCCATTTGGGTATTGCAGACTATTTCTTTAACACAGATTTACGGAACTGGATTTAAGCATATGAACATTTTAAATGTTATTGATACATACCCTGTTCTTAAAAATGACTTGATTTTGCCCTTTACCATTACACAAAGAGTCTGAGATAACTTTCAAAAATGCACATCATACTAGCTAGGTGAAGTGGGCCATGCCTGTAATCCTAGCACTTTGAGAGGCCAAGGCAAATGAATTGCCTAAAATCAGGAGTTCAAGACCAGCCTGAGCAAGAGCGAGATCTGGTCTCTACCAAAAATAGAAAAACTAGGTGTTGTGGTGGCCATTTGTAGTCCCAGCTACTTGGGAGGCTGAGGCAAGTAGATCACTTGAGCCCAAGAGTTTGAGGTTGCTATGACGCCACAGCACTCTACCCAGGGTGACAGAGTGAGACTGTGTCTCAAAAAAAAAAAAAAGCACATCATGAGTGAGGTAAGCCAGGCACAGAGGGACAAATACTATATGATCTCACCTACATATGGACTCTAAAACAATTGAACTCGTAGAAGTGGAGAATAAAATGTCAGTTACCAGGACCTGAGCATAGATGAAGAAAGGGGAGACACTGGTCAAAGGGTACAAAGTTCCATCTACACAGGAGTAAGTTCTGGATTATTGTACAGCATAGTAACTATAGTTAATAATGTGTATTTCAAACCAGCTGAAAGAGGATTTTAAATATTCTATTACTGGCTGAACATGGTGGCTCATGCCTATAATCCGAGCACTCTGGGAGGCCAAGGTGGGTAGATTGCCTGGGCTCAGGAGTTTGAGACCAGCCTGAGCAAGAGCCAGACATTGTGGCAGGTGCCTGTTGTCCCAGCTACTTGGGAGGCTGAGCGAAAAGGATCACTTAAGCCCAAGATTTTGAGGTTGCTGTGAGCTATGATGCAAGGGCATTCTATGGAGGGTGACAACGTGAGACTCTGTCTCAAAAATAAATAAGTAAATAAAGAAGCATTCTATTACAAAGAAATAAATGTTTGAGGTGATGGATATACTAATTAGCCTGATTTGATCATTCCACAATGTAACATACATCTATCAAAACACCACATTGTGTTTTATAAATGTATATAATTATCTGTCAATTAAAAATTATCTATATCCAAAAGAAAAACAAAACAAAATTACATATGAAAGACTAGTGACAATAAAAGGAAAATTAGGATAGGAAACGAATACAGCCCAAGATGAAATGAGCACAGTGTTGCACACCAGAGGCCCCTATAGTCCCTTGAGGCAGGCTCACATTTGACTGGAAGCTTCTAGCTGTCACATCACAGAGGGAAATAGCTCCAAGTTTGACAGTTACCAAAATACACAAATAAACCACATGTTCAGAAGCAGCTGAGTTGTTCTGAGATACATGTGATTAACTCATGAGTGAAACTCCTCCTCCCCACCACCAGCCCCTCTGACTAACTTCCCAGCTGCCCACTTGGGTGTCATCTCAAACCACCTTCCACCCTTGACCGGAAAAAAAAAAAAAACCTAGTGGAGTTCATTAGATTTGCTGCCTACCTAAGTGGCCTCTCTTGAGGGCAGGACACATGTTCTCAAAAGTTGCAGTCTTTGGTGTATTCCAAAAAGGACAGGACTGTGTGGCTGTGAGTATAGCTTGAGTTCAGCCTGTTAGTTTGAAAGATGATAGTGCCAAATCCTTCAGGTTCTATGGATACCAAATAATATTTAAATGCCCTCAATAACTTATTTCTTTAGATCTGGGGGAAGGAAAGGAAGACTTTTTTTTTTTTTTTTGTAGAGACAGAGTCTCACATTATTGCCCTGGGTAGAGTGCTGTGGCATCACATAGCTCACAGCAACCTCCAACTCCTGGGTTTAGGCGATTCTCTTGCTCCAGCCTCCCAAGTAGCTGGGACTACAGGTGCCCGCCACAACGCCTGACTGTTTTTTTGTTGCAGTTTGGCCAGAGCCCAGTTTGAACCCGCCACCCTCAGTATATAGGGCCGGCTCCCTACCCACTGAACCACAGGTGCCACCTGGATAGGAAGATTTTTAAAAATACTTTTCTGTTAGTAATTCTGCACTTCTAAAGACATTTCATTCAGAAGATTACCTTCAAATTGGTGGATTCTGGGGTCTTGACAACAAAATGTTCTTTTTTTTTTTTTTTTGAGATGGAGCCTCAAGCTATCCCCCTGGGTAGAGTGCCATGGCATCACGCTCGCAGCAACCTCCAACTCCTGGGCTCAAGCGAGTCTCCTGCCTCAGCCTCCCAAGTAGCTGGGACCACAGGCGCCCGCCACAATGCCTGGCCATTTTTTGGTTGCAGCCATCATTGTTGTTTGGCGGGCCCGGGCTGGGGATTCGAACCAGCCACCTTAGGTATACGTGGCTGGCGCCTTAGCTGCTTGAGCCACAGGCACCGAGCCAATTCTTTTATTTTTAGTAGAGATAGGGTCTTGCTCTTGTTCAGGCTGGTCTCAAACTCCTGAATTCAAGGGCTCCTCGTGCCTCACCCTCCCAGAGTGCTAGGATTACAGGTTGAGCCACCAGGCTGACCCCTCCCTGCTTTCAACTTTGTTACTAGGCTCTCATGCCCCCATACTTCCCTGATTCTCCTGGGACTTAACTATTCCTTCTCTATATCTTTCTGGGTCCATCTCCTCCATTCATTCATTTTTTAAATATTTATGTTGCCCAGGGTAATATCTCCAGCCAGCTAGTTTAGAAACTTCCCTCCTGGGAAGAAGGAAAGATAAAAATGAAAATTTTATATATATATATAAAATATCCCAACTTTTGTTTACAAAAAATGGGAGGAGGGGGATCAAAAGGGTACATACACTGTAAGAGTCAAGGGATTACAGCAATGGTGATTTTTACTCAAGATCAAATCAGACCTATTTATCATAACTAATCTTTGAAGTGGCATTCAAACTGCTGACTAAATTGATAACATTTTAAAAAGCAAGTTTCAGAAGACACAGATCAGTATCATATCCCTTTTACAAAACTCCAAAACAACTAAAACTGAATAATAAGTTGATAAGAAGCACAGTACTTTCCAGTCAACTACAACTTCTTGACTAAGTTCTCCTTCAACATGAATATCTGATAAGTTTAATACATTTTAAACCACTGTCCTATAGAGGAAGCATTGTTCAGTTGAGCAGAAAGTGGCCCATCAGTTATCTTTTAAGAGTTCAGCTGTGCCAGTTACAAATATCAAAAGATACCAATAAGCCATTGTATCCAAGCCAATTTGTTAAATAAAATGGGAAAAAATACACTTGCATAATTCAAATGGCTGTCTCACTCCACATCTTAAAATGTCCATAGAACTTTTACTGAAGCAAGGCATTATGTAGGCTGTACAATTATACTGCTGTGTTAGTGAACAGCTATTTTAATTTATACAAGACCAGAAAATACAAGCATTTTTTTTAGCTATTAGCAATTTTCATACTAGCTCTGTAAGTTCATATAAGGCATGAAAGAATAATTTTAAATTGTACTTAAAAAAATAAGAGCATAAATCACTTTTGCTTCCTATGAATTTTGTCATTCTAATTAATTTTTTTAATATTCTACTTTTCTGCAATCCAGATTTATATTTCTTATACTTGTAAAGTGTAATAAATGTATAAAATAGTTTCTAAAATCCATAATGAATCAGGTATCACATTTAAAGCTTTTTAAATCACTTTTACCAAGGAATTTAAAAATATACACACCCGCCCACCCCCTCTAAGTATTCAATATATAGACATCTCAATGTGGCTTTCTTTCTCAAGAAGTTAGCTAAAAACCTAAAGCTATATGGGGCAAGTGGATAAGAGATGAAAATAGAAGTTGGAGATGCTGAAATATTATAGCACAAGGCATTACGTTTTATTTTTATCTTATTTCTTTATTTTGGTACCAAGTTACTCATTATATTGAGCATTTTTAAGTATCCCCAAAGTAAAGCAAACCAACCTCCATGAACAGAAGGCAGCCTGTCTGGTGCTCTCCAGTCTGCTCCTCTTCACCTAACTGTGATGTTCTGGGAGGGGCCAGGAACCTGAGCTACACACAGTAACACTCAGGCCCGGGTCACAAGGAGTTTACAGACTAGAAAAGCAGACCCATAGGGACAGATGCTCACGCACACAGGCCCAGCCCTTCTGGATCCTGGAGTGCAGCTTTTTGACTAAATCCATATTTTACAAAACAAACCCTTTTATTAAAAGGGGAACAGGAGAGAAAGATGAAGCTTTTCTGGCCTCCTTTGGTGCTTGAAAAGAACAATCTTGAAATCCCAAGGGCACGGACTCCCCACCCCTCTGTGTGTTCATGGTATATGACTTAACACCCCAAACGATACCCCAAAAATCCAGAATTAACATTTCCACAGCAAAATGTCAACATGGACACAACAGGCAGGGGAAAAACCTGAGTAAGTTTCATTTCTTTCAGGTGGCCCTGCACACCAAGTGAGTTCAGATCCTAGAAGGTTTTGCCATGACAGGCTTTATGGGGAACTTTGGATTTCTAATCTGTAGATGAGGAACTGTGAACAGGAATTCATACTGAGGAGGATCCCCTGGTAGGAAAGCAGCTAAGCCTGGGAGGTCCTCAGCAGAGTCAGCCCGCTAGGAGTTCCCGAGCACTGAGCGTTTACTCCGTGCACACGCCACTCAGCGCTCTTTGTCATTACTCCTTAGTTCTCTCGACAAACTCAGAAGATAGGTGCCAGTGTCCTCTCGTGCCACAGACAGGAACCCTCACACATGGAGAATTTCACTAATCTCTAAGTCCACAAGGCCTACCAGAGCCACAAGACACTGTTCAACTGCTGTGAGTCTCAATTCCTTATCCCTACAGTGGGCATACCTACCCCACAGGACTGTTAGGGGAATTAATAACACACGTTTTAAAAGATGTCCTTAGAAATTAAGTCAGTGCCGATCTGGCTGGTCCGCCCGTGAACGCTACTAGATGCTACTACAGCTGCTCATCAGTCCGCAGATACTCCCAGAAAGAGGCCTTTTCGGGGACCGTGGCCCCCAGTTATGCTGCAATTTAACCACCTCTTTCTCTACTGCGCTTATAGAGAAGCAAGGGGCCGGGGCGATTTCCTCCCTGACTCCCCAGGCTGTGCTGTTTCCTGAGAGGAGAAAATCCCATCAGCTCTTATCGGCAGGGTGACTCTCCAACTGGGGCAGGGGGCTCCAAAGGGGGGGAGAGGATAGGGAAAGAAATTCCAATCACTTGAAGGGCTTTCCCAAACTACCCCCCTCCTGAAGAGTTCAATACCTGCCCCACCCCGGCAGCAGCACCAATTTCTGTGGTCCCCACCCCAGCCCCCCATTCCCTGACTCGGGAATTCACACACTATTACTAATGTTCTGTTCTCCAGCAGGTAAGGGAGGAGCCCCGCTAATTTCACCAGTTTCAATCGGGGGTGCTCACAAGGTGAGGGCTAGCAGCATCAGTCTCTGTTAGCAACTTGATAAAAATACAAATTTACAGAAACTCCACGGAATCCCAAACTCTGAGGGGGGAGCCCAACTAGCAGTGTTTTAGCAAACATTTAAGGTGATTCTGAAGCCCCTAGACTTGACAGCCACTGGTCTAAGCGCTCATTTACACAGGTGTCTAAACCCATCTGACTGGGAGGAAAGGTGAAGAATGTGTGTTTACACTTCAGAAAGTTCCTAAAGACAACTAAACTGGCATTTACATTATATCTTCCTGGTCAAATAAAACCTCCAAATAAGTAAAATAAAAATAAAGATATTAAGGGGACTATAGGGCACCTGTAGACCCAGCTACTTAGGAGGCTGAGGCAGGAGGATGGCTTGAGGCCCGAAGTTCCAGGCTGTAGAGTGCCATGCTCATGCCTGTCAACAGCCACTGCACTCTAGCCTGGGCAACACAGACAGACTCCACCTCTAAAAAATAATTAAAAATTTAAAAAAATACGGAGTTTCTTTTTAATTTCCCATTCTTAATTGGTTTTTAAATAGGGCAAAATAATTTCCCATAGCTGAACTATGACAAGATTTTAATTTTTTTTCTGAAGAAAGGCTTTATAGCCTGGGCGCCCATAGCTCAGTAGTTACGACACCAGCCATATACACCGGGGCTGGTGGGTTTGAGCCCAGCCTGGCCTGGTAAACAATGATAACTACAATAAAAAAAGAAAAATAGCTGGGTGTTGTGGCAGGCGCCTGTAGTCCCAAGGTACTTGGGAAGCTGAGGCAAGAGAATCACGTGAGCCCAAGCAAGAGTTTGATGTTGCTGGCTCGGCACCTATATAGCTCAACCAGCTAAGGCGCCAGCCACGTACACCTAAGGAGGTGGGTTCGAATCCCCAGCCCAGACCCGCCAAACAACAAACAACAATGACGGCTGCAACCAAAAAATAGCCGGGCATTATGGCGGGTGCCTGTGGTCCCAGCTACTTGGGCGGTGGAGGCAAGAGACTCACTTGAGCCCAGGAGTTGGAGGTTGCTGTGAACTGTAATGCCACGGCACTCTACCCAGGGGGACAGCTTGAGGCTCTGTCTCAAAAAAAAAAAAAAAGAGTTTGATGTTCCTGTGAGCTGTGATACCACAGCACTCTACTGAAGGCAACACGGTAAGACTCTGTCTCAAAAAAAAAAAAAAAAGAATGGCTTTATAAAAGGGAAAAAGGCAATATGGAAAAAAGGAATGTTCCCATATAAATTTCACATTCCTCAAAACTCCAACTTAAAATATTTTCCCAAAGAATGAAATAAACACCAAGATTGAGGAGCACAGCTTAGTTATGAACCACACTGTCTTCTTTTTATCTTGAAATAGTCCTGCTTCCTAGAAAAAGATACTTGAAAATAAATTTTTTAAATTAAGACTTAAGTGCATTAATCTTTGTTAAAGTAGCAAAGTATATGAAAAAAACACTAAGAAATACTGTTTTACTTTTTCTTTTTTTTTTTTGGAAATTGACTAAAAAAGAAACCTGGATTCTGAAATGCCCTGTATTTATTATTTTTTCAAAAAGACAACCTTGTAATTACGTTTTCTCGACACAGCACAATGTGATCAGTCCACAATAGTCATAAATAAATCAGCAAGGAAAACAAGTTCACTGCCTATGTATCATAAATGCATCTATTTGAGGTGAACACTTGAATAACAGCTGGGGGGTCTGTCATTAAACAGGATGTCATCAATGCAGAAATCTAAATGAGGTTGGTAAATGCCATGCCCTTATATCATTTCATGCATAAAAATAAAAAGAGAATAGGAATCCATGCAATTCAGACCTAGTACAGAGGAGGGTTTTTTTTAGAGACAGTCTCACTTTGTCACCCTCAGTAGAATGCCGCGGCATCACAGCCCACAGCAACCTCCAGCTCTTGGGCTCAGGTGATTCTCCTGCCTCAGCCTCTCAAGTAGCTGGGACTACAGGCACCCACCACAACGCCCAGCTATTTTTTTTTGTTGCACTTTGCCCAGGGCCAGGTTTGCCCCCACAACCCTCAGTATATGGGGCCGGCACCTTACTCACTGAGTAACAGGCACCACCCCAGAGGAGATGTTTTAAATATAGTGTTAATATGTTTCTATTCTTTGAGTATATTCTTTAAAAATTCCTAAGTGTATATAATGTAAGCTTTTTTTTTCTTTTGAGACAGTCTCACTTTGTCACCCTTGGTAGAGTGCACTGGCATCACAGCTCATAGCAACCTCAAACTCTCGGGTTAAGCAATTCTCTCACCTCAGCCTCCCAAGTAGCTAAGACTACAGGCATCTGCCACAACACCCAGCTATTTTTTGTTGCAGTTATCAATGTTGTTTAGCTGGCCCAGGGTGAGTTCAAACCTGCCACCCTCAGTGTACATGGGTAGTGCCGTCACCACTGTGCTACAGGTGCTGAACCTATAATGGAAGCTTTAAATGAATAAGTCTAACTCTTTTCCAGTCTTTGGGAAAGTTTTCTAGATGTTCCTCATGTATTACTCCCAGTATTCCTATCCAGAGTCAGTCCTACCATACATAAGCAATGAGCACTATTCTGACCACTAGTCAGTCCAAATCATGCCATTCACTCTTCCACTCAGGCCACTCCTCCACTCGAGGCATAGGGACCCACCCACCAGAAAAGTTCATCATCTCATGAGAAAAAAATGGGTAGGTAGCAGCACACCATGCATTACCGAACAACAGGAACACAGTCTGAGGAATGCTTCCTTCTGCGATCCTGTCGTGTGACTGTTAGAGCATATGTGAACCCAGATGGTGCGGTCTGCTGCACACCTGGGCTGTAAAGAACAGCCTCTGCTCCCAGACTGCACACCTGGGCAGCGCGGTACTGTACTGAGGACTACAGGCAACTGTAACACTGGTAAGTATCTAAACATAGAAAAAGGGCAGTGAAAATCCAGTCTGATAACCTTAACCACCACCATCCTGCAGGTGGACTGTCTGCCCTGACTGAAACATAGTTATGCAGCACATGACTTTAAAATTATATTAGGATATAATTTATATGCTTATATTTTCTTCTGTATGACTTGTCTATTTCTTTTTGAGACAGGGCCTTACTTTGTGGCCCAGGCTGTAGTACTGTGGTGTGCCACATCATAGCTCCCTCTTGGCCTCAAGCAATCCTCCCACCTTGGTCTCCCAAAGTGCAGAACTATAGGCATGAGCCGCCAGGCCCAGCCTTTATGAACTCTTAAAGGAACAAGTTCTATGTATTTACTGCCAGCTATGTAAAAAGCAGGGTATTTCCTTTTGCTTAGTTATACACAACCACCTTCTCTAGGAAGAACCCCTAGTTTTGGTATTCTAAGATTTTGTGATTCAAACATTAGGATCGTAATTATGATTACATAAAGTACAAATCAGTGCCAGGCACTGTGGCTCGTCACTGTAATCCCAGTACTTTGGGAGACCAAAGCCGGAGGATTGCTTGAAAGTAGGAGTTCAGGACTAGCCTAAGCAACATAGCAAGACCCTGTCTCTACAGCAAAAATTTTCTTTTAATTAGCCAGACACGATGATGCACACCTATAGTCCTAGGTATACAGGAGGCTGAGTCAGGAGGATTGCCTGAGCCCAGAACTTCAAAGAACTATAATAGCACCTCTGCACTCCAGCCTGGGTGACACAGTGAGACCCTGTCTCCAAAAAGAGTCAATAAATTATAAATCCTACCCTGGGCAGTCTCGCTCTTCCCCCACGACTTCCCTTAAGCTGTACTATCTCCCGGGCTTTCTGACAGGACCATGTGTGGTTACCTCTGTATCACTGAGCCACACAGTCTTCCATCACTTTAAAATCACATATTTTGTTTTACCAGAAACAACCCTTTAAAGTCACCAAACTTCATTATATATTATTCTTAGCCATATCTAAAAATCAAAGAACTCATACCCACCACTACGGAATGAAAATATGACAACCGGGGATATCAGAATTTCATCCAATAAATATTTATGAGTCTCTAGCAGATCTATCTTATTTGCTGTCTTAGCTTCATAGGACAAAACGTGACTTGTGTAATTAATGTACTCATGAAAAGCTGGCTACAATTCCATATGTTCACAGCTTTTTAATAAAAGTGAAATAACTTAGTTACTAAGTAAAAACAGAATATAGCAGTCAGTGTCCCTCACTGCAGATTTCATTCTTTCTAACATAACGTGGGAATATTTACATGTAAGCTAAAACTTTGAAGGTTTTCACTGCAGAGCAAGTGGACCTATGTGACACTGTTCTGAGATGAGCAGATACGCTTTGATTCCTCAGGGTCACACTATTATCCTACAATCATGTCTCAGATTCAGCCTAACAGATAATTAATAACTCAGACTAGCTCTTTTTTTTTTTTTTTTTTTGAGACAGAGCCTCAAGCTATCCCCCTGGGTAGAGTGCCGTGGCATTACAGCTCACAGCAACCTCCAACTCTTGGGCTCAAGCGAGTCTCCTGCCTCCACCTCCCAAGTAGCTGGGACCACAGGCGCCCGCCACAATGCCCAGCTATTTTTTGGTTACAGCCGTCATTGTTGTCTGGCAGTCCCAGGCTGGATTTGAACCCGCCATCTTATGTGTATGTGGCTGGTGCCTTAGCCACTTGAGCCACAGGCGCCAAGCCTCTCAGACTAGTTCCTCAGGATTTCGCCCCATACCCAACCCTCTACCCCCACCACCACTCAAAAATCTTTCAATCAGGAGGTTCATCTCCACTGGGTGATATGAACAGTACATTCATTTTTAGTCACATCGAGTTTTGTTCTACTGCTCTCTTCCTACTGATGCTTTTGCCTGCCACATGCACATCATAAACGCCAGCACTGCTCTTCAGCACCTGAGGACACACAGGTTGCTTCTATGCTTCAGTGTCCCATCATAATGGGTGTCACCATCATCTCTAAAAATTTTGCAAAAACCTCTCCTCATCAAAAGGTGATTTCACACAGAAACATGAATGAAATATACAGACCAATCCCTCTTCACCTTCTTTATACCTTACTGCAAGAATGATTCTTTGTGGACTTTTTTGTTTGTTTTTTTCTGTTTCTTAGTGACACATTTAATAATTAATGAACATAATGAAATCCCTTGTTCATAAATTTTAATTCACATAGGTACATAATCATGCAAACTAATATCTAAGTCTTTTTTTTTTTTTTGGTTTATCGGATTATCTAAGTCTTAAAAAAATCACCAAGCTGTATTTTTGCTTTTTAGAACATATAATGAGATCACACTTTTTTAGAGATTTTTGTTCTTCTTAACAGCTTCCTTAGAGCCCCATTCAGTAAGTAATGCACATAATGAAGATATCATACTGACAAATTTCAATTTCCTTAAGTAATTAGCTGCCTACTATGTTCCATTTAAACATACTATAATTAACATAATTCTAGAATAAAATGTGTAAATTTCTTTATAAAAACTGGCCTTCTGGCTCGATGCCTATAGCTCAACCAGCTAAGGCGCCAGCCACGTACACCTAAGGTGGCGGGTTCGAATCCCCAGCCCGGACCCGCCAAACAACAATGATGGCTGCAACCAAAAAATAGCCGGGCGTTGTGGCGGGTGCCTGTGGTCCCA
>CAUYTI010027503.1:0-10415 GCA_963575145.1 Galago senegalensis
CTGTGGTCCCAGCTACTTGGGAGGCGGAGGCAAGAGACTCGCTTGAGCCCAAGAGTTGGAGGTTGCTGTGAGCTGTAATGCCACGGCACTCTACCCAGGGGGACAGCTTGAGGCTCTGTCTCAAAAAAAAAAAAAAAAGAACTTAAGATTTGTTAAGCTCTTGGCATACTGTAGGAACACTATCAATTTGGTTTATCAAAATGGCTCTTCTAAGATCTCTTAGGGAAGGGAAACTAACCTGTTTGGAGTTTCCACTTTGCGCCACAAACTTCCATGACTTTATCATTTAATCTTGATGAAGTGGCTGTTTAATCTAAATTTAACCTAAATTCACTTTCCCCAGAAGTAAAAGGAACGTAATAATGCCTTTCCGACTTAGCCCAAAGACTTCTTTGGAAGATTAAAAGATTTTAATGTGAAAGGACTTTGCAAAGTGTCAAGTTTTACAGGAATGGGAATGTAATGGCTGTTGTTTCATGAAATACTCTTCATAGGATGTGAAGAGAATGTTTAATCACACAACATGCGTTCAGTAACGTCCTACTATTTAGCCATTTATTGAGAACACTGTCTCTATGCTCTATAACCAGGGACACCGAAATAACACTAAGGAAACCAATGAAAACAGAAACCAATAGAAATAGCTGAGCTGCCATTGTAGTAGAAAGAAATACAAGAGACTAAACTGATTAAAAGGATAAATAGCCTGAAGATGAAGTGATTGAGAGAAGACATTTTATATAAAGGAATTGCATGAAAACAGGAAGAGAGGCAGAAAAAAATCTCTTTTGAAGCTTATGAAGAAATTAGTTCTTGTTCTTGAAGTTTATAGAACATTAAGTGTTGAATAATTCACACAGGAAATAGTCATTAGGCACCTACTGTGTGCCAGGCATTGTTCTACGTACTGAGGATCCATCAGTGAACATTAAAACATGGAGGAGTTTATATGCTAGTAGATGAGATTGCCAATACATACAATAAATTAATAAGTTATACAGAACGTTAGTAGATAAGTGCTATGAAAAAAATATATTAGATTAGAGTGACTAAAGGGGGCAGGAGTGAGGGAGCAGGAAGCCATATGAAACAGCAGAGTGGACCTTCATTGAGAAGGCCCTGCGAGCAAAGGCTTGAAGGAGGTGAAGAAGTGAATGAAGGAGATCTACAGAGAAAGAGTTTCAGGCAGAAGGAACCGTTAGACTGGTGGTTCTCAAAGTGTGCACCCAGGCCTGCATCACGAACATAACCCAGAAACTGATTAGAAATACACATTTTCAGGCTCCACCTCAGACTCTGTGGGCCCAGCAATTCCCCCTCCTGGGAATTCTGATGTTCCCTAAAATTTGGGAGCCACTGAGTTAAGAGTAAAGGTCTAGTTGTTTTGCAGCAACCTTGTGCTGTAAGGTTTATATGAGGCCAGCAAGGCTAGAGTGAAATGAGCCAGAAGGAGAGAAGCAGTAGAGGAGATGGATGGGCCCCGTTGAGTGCTCTCGTGCTAGGCGTTGCATTTTTATCAACAGCTCTACCAATGCAGTAATTTAAGGAGGCTCTCCTCCAAAGGGGAGAAGGTGCATAATGGCATCACTGGCCCTGCTCAGAGTACATGACAAGGAAGCTCCAATCATAGACCAGGAGAAAGTGCATGTTACTGAAGAGCCAAACACCTCCCCATAATTAACTGTTTTATCAGCTGCTTTGAAAACCTATCATTGAGAATTTCCAAGAGAAAAAGCCTTAGGTTTCCCAGCTGAGACTGTTTGGAACCTGGGTTTCCATGACCCAAGCTATCATTAAGCATCTTTAACCCTGAAAGGGATCATTAGGTGTGCAAGCCCGTTCGATGTAAACTTGTATTTACTTTGGTTGTGGATCTCTATATAGATTTGTGTCCCTAAGGCTGAAAAGAAGATAATGGCCCTTCTGGATCTTAAAAGTGTATTTTTTTCCCTCAAAGATTTAAACAGATGTGTAACGAGGGCTGCAGTATGTGGGGGAAGCTTACACACAAATATTTTTCCTGAACAATGACTCCTTGCTTTATTTCTCAGTTAATAAAGATGACCCCAAACCGTCCACAATAAGCAGCCCATCTCTCATGTTCACCCACTTAGCCACAAGGGCATTGGTCAGCCCTGTGTGGAACTTACAAGACAAGGTGGGCTGGGAAAGGCCCCACAGGGTAGGTCTATGGGGAAAACACTGGATTAAGAGAGCAATTTGTTTAAGGTAGGTGTAGACCTGCTGTGGTGTCGGGTCCTCTGGTCTCCAACAGGAGCCAGGTGGAAGGGAATTTTAACTGGTCTATGCAGGCTGGTGCCATTCTTGTTTGATGCATATCTTCTTGACATATTTTGTCAGCTTATTTGCATATATACCCTGGGATTCTATACCTGGGATTCTAATTTAAGCAGATACCAAAGCTTAGACTGGCTCAATTCTACTTTCTAGTGTCCGGCCCAGCTTTTCCCAGCACCAGTCTTGGCCTGCCTGACTTTGTTTATCCCGTGTCCTACATATTAGGGTCCCCATGAACCCCTTGCCCTGTAAGCATTGGTTCCCCTCTGCTTACACCCATCTCCTGGGGTACCTCTGCCTGGAGTCCATAAGCGGCAGCTTTGGTTTCACCGTCTACTCCCTATTTTTTTCAAGGTCAGACCTTGGAGTGCCTCCTGTGTCAAGGTCAGACCTTGGAGTGCCTCCTGTGTAGAAAGCAATCTCTAACAACCCTGTGGCCCTCTGGTCTTCGTAACAGCCCCATGATCCCATTTCAGGGATAAGAAACCAAAATTACTATAGTCACTGAATAATAATCCCACTTACTCACAGGAGCCCTGAGAAAGCCTCAGCTGCCTAAGCAATTCCAGGCAGCCTTCTGCCGCCACCACCAGTGATGAATCACAGAGGCTGCCGCCAGGGACGTGACATTTTTGGACTGTGCTCATATGACTTAAGATACAGGATAGGGATGGGGAAGACCTGAAGACCTGTCCAGGACAAAGAATGAAAGGGTCACCAATGTTCCACTGCCCTCCTGAGACCTAGTGACAGCAAAAACGTTCCCCTTCCGTTATTTCTATTTGGGAGTAGAGGAGACGGTTCAGTCAGCCCCTAGAATATTCTGCGTCCACTAATGCTCCCTGCACTGACACGCACATGTGCTCCCTGACCCATTTAGATAACCTCCTCCTAATCAAAACAGGCAGCACTTTTCTTTTGTTTCACCATCACCTCAACATCTCCCAATGAAGTTATTTTTAAAAATGAGATAATTACACACGAGGCACTTAGAACAATGCCTGGCGTGGATTCTGCACCGACTACGTGCTAGCTATAATTATTATTTTTGTCTCTGGTCTGCGGCTGAATCCAGAGCCATTTGTGACTTCAGATGTCAATATACTAATGCCCCACCCCTCAAGGGCTCATTTCAGGGAAAAACAACAACAACAAAACCCCCGCCAAGCATCCTCATCAAATAGTATTACTGGGTGTTATTTAGGTTGATGTTTAAAAACTAGCTCAAAACTACACCACCCAGGGGTGGGGAAATTAACTGTAAGTGCTTAAATGATACCAAATGGAATGCGGGCACCTTGTTTGGGTTCCGATTCAAACAATCCAACTGTAGAAAGATACTTTGGAGACAGTCAGGGAAACTTAATTATAGACTGGGTCTTCAGGGATACCAAAGTACCGCTGTTAATTTTGTTAGGTGTGATAATGGCATCATGGTTATTTTTTTTTTAAGGGTCAGTATTTTGAGAGATTCAGAGGTGAAATAATAGATGTCTGGTATTTACTCAAAGGTAGCTCAGCAAATAAAAAACAACTTCAAAAGAGGGGGTAGGACAAATCAATGTGCCAAAAACGTGATAGTTATTGAATAGGGGTGGTGGGCATATGGCAGTTTCTTATGTTTTCTCTACTTTAATTGGCCTTCATGCAAAAAAAAGAAAGAAAATTGCTGACCAAAAGCTTTTAGTAATGAGAACTCAAGATTGTGAGGCTATGAGCTACTTGCAGGGGCTGCAATGAGGGACGTTAGAAGCCCAGAGCAGAGGAGACCATACTGGGGCCGGGGTGGTAAGCTCTCGATGAGACTGAATTCTGGATCCCTGGAGTCTGGGGAATGGAGGAGCATAGTCAAGTGAGGCAGCCCAGCCCTCTGTGAGGACTGGGAAAGAGGACAGCCATCAAACAAAGACGCCAGCTACGGGGAACCACTACTGCTTGCCTGGTGGCAGCCGGGCCACTCCTTGCAATGTGCCAGTCTCTTTCCAACAGTCTTTGGCTAGTCTTTCCTCTGCAAACAGAGAAAACTTATAGGGAGAAAAAAATAGAATTACCATTTTCCTTCAAGTCCACATGCCCTGAAATGACAAGAATCTCTTCACAGTGCTTTTCAGGAACAGGCCTGGCATGACTGTGGGAGGCTTGGGAAGGGCTGTCTCTGCTCCTAAAATATTCCCCCTCCTTCTCTTTTTTTCCCTCAAATTCTATCTAAAGAGGGGCAAAATCTCTCTTTTCACGTCTAGAGTTATGTTTACAGTCTTAAAATTCTTAAGCTATGGCTGCAGCTCACTCCCCCTAAGGTGGAAAGCACCAAGATCACACCCTTCCTACCCTCGGGGGTGAACACCCAAGGCAGCCCGGGGCCTGGGCACCGAGAGGGTGAAGGCAAACTTCAGTTACCCACTTGACAACACTGCTGATAACCGTTTCCCTGAAACTACTGGACAAACAGAAGTGGATGGAGCATGCGCAGCCATCCTGCTGTCAGACAACACTGAGGAAAACTAAAGGAGGCTGTGTGAGAGGACCTGTATTTCCTTAATGACCCGGGAGTCAGAGATGCCTCTTCTCTCCTAGGCCCTGCACAGAAAAAAAAAGGTCAGGTGCTTAACATATCCCTAGCAACCAACCACATTGCTGTGTGCCACCTTGGCCTTACTTGGTGAATTTCTGAAATGGATTCAGGAGGGGGAGTGGAAAGGGGAGGGAGAGGGAGTACCATACGTCCGTCCGTATTTGCCTCTTCCTTTACACTCTGGGCTTTTACAACAATTACTAAAAACTGACAATACCTGGCCCCCTGGAAAAAGACACCTTTATGTGTGTTTTCTTTGCGTATTTTCCTCAGATGTCTTTTCTGCTAATCACCTGATTTCGAGTAGCACAAAGGAATGCAATTTCCTTTCTATTTCAGTCTATCCTATTATTTTCCGACTCAATCATATTTTGAAAGAAAAACTAGGCTGTACTCCCACTGGCAGTTCAACAGAGCGGTATTCCAAATGGGTTGTAGTAATGTTAATCTCTGAGGCAGAACAAGCAGAAATGTATCATCTCTTTGTTCATCTTTTCACTTGCTACAAGAAACAGGAGTCTTGCAAAAACACTGGAGTCCTGTAGGTAGTGAGAGAGAGTACTGGAAGAAGAGTTCCCCCAGAAATGGCAGCTCCCCTTTCTTTTCTGATCACATTACTTTGGAGATGTATCCCTCGTCACCCCCTCAAATACTGTGTGGCTATCCATCCCAGTATCCCACCCATCTTCTGACTCCACCAGGGAATATGCTAAGTACACCCGCATTCTGACTGCTGTTGATAGTTCAGAGGTGGGCAAATGACCCAAGTGGCTGATCAGGGTTGTCAAGAGCTGGCACAGCACAATCCAAGGGAGCTTGTTTACTCTGCAGAATGCCCTTGCTGATTCAGACCCTGCTGCGATGGACCTCTGCCCTGAGGTATGTTCACACTCTTGATGCCCAGCCAGGGCGGCTCCATCCTGAGGGGCTTCCTGCCTGGCCCACATGCTGATGAGAGCATAGTTAAGCTTCCAGAAAAATCAAACTTCCTGGGGTTTGTCAAAGCCAGGCCTCAAACAGTAACTTTTAGACCTGCTATGGTGAGGATGTACCATCTTTCACCCGAGGAAGAATATTCCTGTGACATGTAGAAAATACACACCTGCTCTCTGCACCCTGCTCTCTGCCCCTGATGATAAGACACTTGGAACTTTCGGTCTAATCCCTCATCCTCTGGGGAGGGCAGAAGAGCTGGAGACTGAGTTAATAATCAGTCATGCCTACAGATAAAGCCTCCATAAAAATTCTTGAAGTAGGGGGTTCAGAGAGCTACCAGGCTGGTAAACAAGAATGCATCCATGTGCCAGGAGGGTGGCACAATCTGTCCGTGCGGGACAGAAGCTTCTATGCTCAAGACCCCTCCAGACCTCATCCTATGTGTCTCTCCATATGGCTATTTATTTGTATACTTCAATATGCCCTTAGTAATAAACTGGTCATCTAGTAAGTAAGCTCTTCTCCTGAGTTCTTGTTAAAGCAAATGATCAAACCTGAACTTGTGGGAACCTCTGATCTGTAGCCTAGTCAGGCAGGTGACCTGGAGACCCACCACCTGCAGCTGGCATCTGAAGTGGGGGCAGTCTTTGGGCCCAGGCCCTTAACTTGAGAGATCAGAAGCTGCTTCCAGGTAGACAGTATTAGCATTGAGTTAAATTATGGGACACCCAGTTGGTATCTGCCGAGAAGTGGGGAAATTTCTTGGTGCGGGGGGAGGATCCCACACATTTGGTGTCAGAGTGTTCTGTAGAGAGTGTAAGTATTGGCTCGGTGCCTATAGCTCAACCGGCTAAGGCGCCAGCCACGTACACCTAAGGTGGGGAGTTCGAATCCCCAGCCCGGACCCACCAAACAACAATGACGGCTGCAACCAAAAAAAATAGCCAGGCGTTGTGGCAGGCGCCTGTGGTCCCAGCTACTTGGGAGGCGGAGGCAAGAGACTCGCTTGAGCCCAGGAGTTGGAGGTTGCTGTGAGCTATAATGCCACGGCACTCTACCCATGGGGACAGCTTGAGGCTTTGTCTCAAAAAAAAAAAAAAAGAAAGATTAGTTAAACCCTCCAGGTTTCAAAACCACTTCCAGGTATTTGCACGTACAAGCACACATACACACTTCCATGGTGCTTTTGTAAGGACCAGTGGTGTACCCCTGCCTCTGACAAGATGGTCTTCTATGGAACTGAGTTCAGTCCAGTCAATCTTTCTATCACTTTTTTTTTTCAGGCCCTGGTGGTTTCTTTTCATATCGTAGTCTACTCCATAGTTGATGGCAGACAGCAAAACTTGCTGGCTAATACCTATGGTGTTAATTTCTTAGCTGCCATCTGAAGCACCAGGTGATACATGACTGAGTCTTTTGGGTTATTAAAGCTGGTAAAGAGTGCTTAAAAATAGCTTTGATTGAATTATCACCATCACTTTCCTAAGATTTCCCATACAGGAAGCATATAAAATGAAAAATAGCAATAAGTCCTTTTCATACCAAGCTAAACTCTACCCTAGAGCTAATCCCTGAAAGAACTAGTCAGGGCCACTAAGTCTTAACCAGAAATAGTTTTCTTCCTTTTATACAAAATCAAAAGATTAATAACAACTTCCAGTAGAAGGACACTTGAGCAGGGATACTCAAACTTTTTATTTATTTATTTATTTTTGCTCCTCAGACTTTTTAAACAGTGGGCCAATTCACTGTCCCTAAGACCGTTGGAGGGCTGGACTGCAGGCCTGGGACAATTCGACTGCTAAAGGGACAGGCAGTGGTGGCAATAACACCTGGCAGGCTGGATAAATGTCCTCAGCAGGTGGCATGTGGCCCACAGGCCATACGTAGTTTGAGGGCCCCTGTACGTGAGTTTACTGTATTAATTATGTCAGGATAGTAGCAATGCTTTCTTAGGGAGATGATACAGATCTTAACCCAATAGTTACACTAAAGAGAATATTTCACAAAAACTATCAAGTATCCTTACCTAAGATGGTAAAAGACTGTAAATACCTTGTTGAGGAAATGATTTAATCTTTGATTTCTCAGGTAACTAAAAATTTATTTCTTTTTTCTTTACCTTGCTACTTTAACGTTCTTTTGAATATTACTTATTAACAACTGGCATTTATGGCTTGGTGCCTATAGCTTAGCGACGAGGGTGCCAGCCACATACACCAGAACTGGCAGGTTTGAATCCAGGCCAGGCCTGCCAAACAACAATGACAACTACAGCCAAAAAAAATAGCCAGGCTTTGTGGCGGGTGACTGTAGTTCAGCTACTTGGGAGGCTGAGGCAAGAGATTTGCTTAAGCCCAAGAGTTGGAATTTGCTGTAGCTGTGACACCACAGCACTCTACCCATGGAGACATAGTGAGACTATGTCCCCCCCCACCCCCCAAACCTCCTTGGATCTGTTAGACTATTCATATAGCTATTATTAAGTTGTATTTCTAACCAACATGTTTAAGGGAAGCATTATACTTTATAGTCTAAGATCTATAGATTTTCATTTCCTTTAGAAGAATTAGATTCCATAGCAGTTTAATTGGTTCTAGAGCCTTACTGTTCAAAGTATAGTTTCCTTAGGCATCTGGGTATTGGTTTCTGGATCCCCCTGGGTACCAAGATCTTAAGTCCTTTATGTAAAATGATATAGTATTTGCATATAGCCTGTGTACATCCTCCAGTATACCTTAAGTCCTCTTTATATTACTTATAATATGGAATACAATGCAAATGCTATGTAAATAGTTTTAGTTTGTGTTATTTTTAGTGGTATATTTTTATTCTGAATACTTCTGGTCTATGGTTGGTTTAACCAGAACCTGTGGATAGGAAGAGCTGACTGTATAGTCAGTCCTCATGTCAACAGTATCAGCATCAGCTGGGAGCTTCTTAAGAAATGCCTCATTTCAGTCCTAGTGAATCAAAATAGCATTTTAAGAAGTTTTGTAGTAAAGTTTTGAGAATTATTTTAACATTTTTCTGGAGCACCGTTTTGGGGTTTATTTTGTTGTTTGTTTTTTTAGCTTTGGCTATGTTAAATAATCACATGGAGTTAAAAATGATACTATGCTTAGGTCCCATCCCCAGAGACTTAAACAAAAAAAGCATTAGTTTATACTTTGGGTTTTAAGAAGTTCTCTCGGCTTGGCGCCTGTGGCTCAGGTGGCTGGGGTACCAGCCACATACACCTGGGATGGTGGGTTCGGGTCCAACCCGAGCCCGCCAAGAACAAAAATGACGGCAACCAAGGAATGGCCTGGCATTGCGGCAGGCGCCTGTGGTCCTAGCTGCTTGGGAGGCTGAGGCAGGAGACTCACTTGAGCCCAGGAGTTGGAGGTTACTGTGAGCTGTGATGCTACAGCACTCTACCCAGGGAGAAAGCTTGGAGTTCTGTCTCAAAAAAAAAAAAAGGGCTCGGCACCTGTGGCTCAAGTGGCTAAGGCGCCAGCCACATACACCTAAGGTGGCGGGTTCGACTCCCCAGCCCGGGCCCACCAAACAACAATGATGGCTGCAGCCAAAAAATGGCCGGGCCTTGTAGCAGGTGCCTGTAGTCCCAGCTACTTGGGAGGCTGAGGCAGGAGACTTGTTTGAGCCCAGGAGTTGGAGGTTGCTGTGAGTGTGATGCCATGGCACTCTACCCAGGGGGATAGCTTGAGGCTCTGTCTCAAAAAAAAAAAAAGAAGTTCTCTCAAGCAGTTTAAATGTGTGGGCAAAGTTGAGAACCATTGTTTAGAGCTATAGTGTCTAATATATTAGCCATTAGTGGCTGTATAAAATTGCCATACTTTAAAATAAAATTAGTCATATTAGCCACATTTCAAGTACATGAAGAGTGACAGCAGAGAGAGAAGAGATACAGATACAGATAGAGAAGGGTCTATCTTTATACTTCAAGTGCTTTCTGGATAATTGTTAAAAATTTTTATAGGGCTTTAACTTTAGGGAATGGGTTTATATTATTTTTAAACAATTTTCTGGGGAAAAGCACAATAGATACTATGAAATGAATAGGCTGTGCCAAAAAAATGTATACTTTGGTGAAATTTTCCTTTTCACATCAAGTCAATAATCAGTTAAGCTTTTACCATAAGTAATTAGCTCAAATGACAAAAAAGCGAGATGTGTAGTGTATGTCCACAATTAAAAACTGATGCGGGCTCAGCGCCTATAGCTCAACCGGCTAAGGCGCCAGCCACGTACACCTAAGGTGGCGGGTTCAAATCCCCAGCCCGGACCCGCCAAACAACAATGACGGCTGCAACCAAAAAGTGGCCAGGCGTTGTGGCGGGCGCCTGTGGTCCCAGCTACTTGGGAGGCAGAGGCAGGAGACTCGCTTGAGCCCAGGAGTCGGAGGTTGCTGCGAGCTGTGATGCCACGGCACTCTACCTAGGAGGACGGCTTGAGGCTCTGTCTTAAAAAAAAAAAAAAAGTTTTACTTATCATATATATACACTAGTGTAAATTTACTAGACTGTAGTCGTAAATAATGTACCAACCATTCTATTCCTTTTCACATGTCAAAAACCCTCAGACAAAAAAGAAACTATCAGTATTT